>JARHVA010000960.1:3810000-3872500 GCA_037957365.1 Torreya grandis
ACATATATAGGGTCATGGAGTGGTTTCTAAACATTATATGACCTTTTGAAACTTTTATAATGCTTCATCTCTTAAAATTACTTTAATCACCCAATCATGGCCTCTTTTGCCTTTTATATCCTCAAATGCACTTTTTTGGGAACTTTTGAGTTGTTGATGACTTTGATTTATATTGAGAAATGGTGAATCAGGTTTATAATATGTTGTATTAACACTACTCTTCATGGAATGAATCTTAACAAGATTAGTGTGGCTTCACATAAGATGACTTAGACTCTTATTTTGGAGGCATTAACCCTTGAGCAACATGTCATTTTTCCAATTATCAATTAAGCTTCACTAGGGCATTATGGCCTTAAGATGACACAATAGGATTTTTTATAAGACTATAACATTATGGAGTAGTTTGAGTGATTTTTGGACATGAATAGATGCTTGAAAATGTTGGGGACATCATAAAATACTTTGATACACATCCATACTTTGTAATCCATGAAAATATACTCTCTAATAGGCCTAATACAAACTTCAAATACAATAGTAATTGTACGACTCATTTAATGAATAAATAGTACAAATAACATGAATGAATCATACATAACTGATCTTGAACCCACCTAACCATTATAAAATTATTTCAAGGAGCTCAAAATCAGCTAATTTTTTAAAAATATACCCCCATCTAAGTGTGTAAGTGTCCTAGGGATAGACAACGACTAGGATTGCAAAAATTATGATGACCTCTAGTGGGTATTTGCCTATCTATGCACTTAGACTAGTTGTCTTATAAAATCCATTGGGTATGGAGGCAATAAATAACGCAATCTCAAATAGACACAATACTAGATGAACTTTAAGAAGACTAAAAATCACCTCAAAAATACAAAACAAAGAAGCAAGAACAACAACAACATGTGCAACAACACTTAGGGTAAAATGAAGAACAACTAGGGTATTGAAATAAAGTGCAATTAACACTTGGGCCAAGTAAAAAATAACTAACATACCATGTACAAGTTGATGACATAAATGTTAGTCCATTTGGTTCAAAATAAAAACCATGGAGGTCTCCTCTGTTGCATGTAAACATATGACTAAATGATCAATTCCTGATACAATCATGCCAAAAATGGATAGATGATTGAATTTTAAGTTGGATACATGAATAATCATCCCTTAAAAATATGACCTCATATATGAATACCTTCTCATTGTCTCCTTGGGAATTGAGTCCAATTTACTGCTACTAAGGAGTTTGGTTAGGTTGAAGATTTCCTCAAGGTCAAATTGACCATTTGGTATCTCATTAGCATTCATTTGCATAACCATGTCACTATAAGATGTCTTTATCCTTAACTAACTTTTTAAACAAAATTAGATTGTCTTTTTAGGGAATAAATAATTTGGAGACCGTCATTTATGTTTTTGTACACTCATTCATTTAGGGTGGTTGGCTTGACCATTTGATCGATAAACTAATAATTTTCTTCTATGACACCCATAGACATATTGAATTGAGTTTTAATAATTATTTAAACTTAATTAGCATCATTGCCTTAATTTTTAGATTCTTTTAGCCCAATTGTTAATTCAAACTCTTTAGTGAGATTGAATTACTACTTCTACATCTCATCCTAGTCCTTTTGTTTGAATATATTAGGTATAAAAGAACTTTATTCATGAAAGCAGTTTTATTTAAAGGCTTCTAATTCATTCAAATTCATACTTCTGAAATCATTTTCTTCCCAATGCAAGATAATAGGCTCAACTTGTGTTTTTAATTTCTCATGCACTTTTTTATTTATGGAGATGATTGTACTTTTTATTGTTGAAGTGTTGATATACCTCATGTAATTAGAGGTTACACACTACCTTGGATATGCTATCCATAATATAGATATGCCTTGTTGAAGATTTTATAGGGTGTATCTTATTAAGCCTACTA
Source organism: Torreya grandis (assembly GCA_037957365.1). Lineage (NCBI taxonomy): Eukaryota > Viridiplantae > Streptophyta > Pinopsida > Cupressales > Taxaceae > Torreya > Torreya grandis. The sequence goes on from JARHVA010000960.1 coordinate 3,811,946, forward strand.
TTTTTTTAAAGCCACTGGTTCATTTCCCAAAATTTGTATGAGATGTTTATCTTCCTACAACTCACTAGGAGTGATTGAAAATGGGGTTGCATGGCTGATGGATATAAGATTAGGTGTTTAAGTGTGTTGCTTGGATAGGATCTTAGATAATAGATGTATTGGATTAATGGGTCTTATTTTTCCATCTTATACTAAGCAATTTTATTCCTTTATATCAAGTTTATATGGATCTAGAAGAACGCTTCCACCCATGGATTGAACCATGATAGCAAGGTAACTTTCTAGATCCCTTGAAAAATATAGAAAAATAACATGAGCTAAAAATTTAACCATGGGTGGGATTTGATCCCAAGCTTTCTGAAGCCTCAAACTAAAATTGGACATAAGCTTATGGGGATTTATTTTGATGGAAATGATCTTTTTCATGAGGGTAATATGGTAACTTTTGTACATAGTTTACTTACACAAGCACTCCTACTATAGGTCACCCACAACCTAGGAGTGTTTCCATTATGTATGTTGAATTAGGTCTCAGGACCTAGTAGGGTGAACTTCAACATGACAAAAATAATGATGTTTCCTAGATGAAGCATTCTAAAGGGTTTTAAATCTAAACTTTGGATATGTCAAGAGGATAATTGGACGGTGATCATGCCTGCAAACTATTGCAAGGGTGAGTTAAGCCAAGGACATCAATAACACTAAATATCAATCATAGAACCCAAATAAGTACATAATATATCAATTCTAAGATATATCTCCTATGTAAAATGGTGTAGCCATATCTATTTGAAAAATTGGATTAGTGACAAGGTTATTAAAGATGTTGAATCTTGATTGCACTACTTAAGGGAACCAACTATTTTAGAGAGATAACATCTTAAACTATGCATCTTGGTAAGATCACTATATATATAATCTGAATATGTATCTATAATTTGGTATATTTACATGAAATATGAATCTCTTATATTTCTCAAGCTAAAGTATTTGTCAAAATGTAACCTCTACTCTCTGACTATGTATAATCTCTATCACAAATCTAAAAATAATCATCTCAAATTATTTGTAAAAATTAGTGCGAAATTCCTAATATTATATCCCAAATATATATCTTAATCATTTAAATTATATTGAATTCTACCAAATATTATAATTGTGTGTATGTGGACTCATGTCTCTATGATATGCCCCCAGTAATATTCACCACTTTTAGGTTAGAGGAATGCTATCTGATAGTTTCCTTATTTTAAAAGGATAAGATAACCATGTTATATTTTTATCAATCATGTAATAATGAATCATGTAGTGGAACCATGTCTAACTATATCTATCAATACAACTCATCTTATCAACATAACAAGGTATAATATGTATGTTACGGATCATGGAAACATCTAGATGTAAGAAGCACAAGCTCAAGAAAAAAAAACAAACAAACACAAACACACACACAATAGCACTCAATGTCATGTAAAAGAGTTCTACGGAGATTTTTAAAAGGGGGCATGTTTAAATTTTTCACACTCAAAGGGGAGGACTTATTCAAATGTGTGCACATCAAATAAACAACACTCAAGTGATTGTCTCTAACAAATAGGGAACATATATAAATTTTACACAATCCAAAAAAGATAGAAAACAATAATTACACTTAATTAAGCCATGTGATAAAATGAATAAGTGAAATTTAAGCAACTAGCATAAGCATATCATACATGTGTTAGCCAAATGTCATGTAGCATAGAATATATATCAAATTATGTAAGATATAATAATGATTATAGGCATGTGTAAGCATAGTATATAATTTCAACATGATAATATAAAGCAATGATAAAATAATATAATATGTATCAATCATGATCAAAAGAAGAATATTCCCCCAATTTAGTATGTCATGTAGATAGAGGAAAGGTCCAACATATTCATGTTCATGTATCATGGATCTATTTTATTCATATATCACACTCAAGTGTTGATGAAACATATGTGTGTATATAAAATAAATTACATGTTATCTACCAAAATGATGTAAAAAACATAAACAAAAGTTACTAAACATGTAAATGCTAAATATTTTTGTATTGTTATTTATTTGAATGTTTTTGTATGTTCTTGATTAAAATATTTTTTGAATATTTGAATTGTATGGAATAAAGGGCTAGGTGATGATCCCATATAAGTGATAAATATAGGGTTATCTAGTCTTAAGATGGGGTATAATGTATTGTTCATACTACCAAAGATCATGTTTATGTGCCAAATCACAATCTATAGAATATATAATATCTCACTTATGACTCATAGGACTCTATGTTTATGAAATATTATTACAATCTGTAGTGGTTCATGTAACCCATTGCTTAGTGATCAGTGACTTGTTTGATGCAATTGAATTTTGGATCTTGATACCTTTTCTAAAATATGTTGATCTACTCTTAACAATTGGCCATGTTGTTTAGTTTTAGACTAGGGATCTATGAAGTCCACTATGTGGAACTCATGCAATGACCTCTCAAGTCCAAATCACCTAGGAAAGGAGATTACATTTTGCTTACCCTTTATCTAATGATTAACCTTATGTTATATTATTTTTTGGAAAATAGTGTTTAGTTCATAAATAATAAAGGGTCTAGAGTAAGGGAAAAAATTTAGTTTAATATGACAAAATATAGATTTTTATCAAATAATTCCTATGATGAAGATAAATAAACTTATCAAAAAATGAACCAAAATGAATGATTTAGGAGTTTAAAATTATGATGCATGACTAGGATACTGTCATGAATCTATATTTGACCTTCATTTTATGATTGGATATAACTAAAAGAGGATAGGAGTAGCACCGACATTGTAGTCTACCTCTATCACTATTGTCCAAGAGATCTGAGCTTTTTAGGTTTTGTCTATTACCTTAGTGTAAGCTTGTGTACAAAATTTTAAAGGTTGGAAGTCAAAAAAAGCTATTTGTAGATCCATTTCAATCTCAAAATCTTGTATTTATCTACAGACATGTAAAAAACAAATGCATCAAAATCAAAAGGGGAAAACACTTGATTGGGGGAAGAATGATCATACGATCTAGAACCCCTATTGTCTTGATCACTACCTACATTAACCCTCAATCTAGGGTCTCAAATCCAAAGTAGTTATCCCTTAGGGAAGATGCATAATCAATGATCATGGTAGAGGTAAGAATGAATTTCACCTAGGCCCTTCCTTGATCAAGCATGCAAGTCTATGTGTGATGTAAATTGTTGAGCTATACTATTGACTAATTTTTATTATGTAATGTGCCAAAGTAGTAAGTGATAGATATAAAATGCCTTATGTAGTCCTTTATATAGGAGACTCTTTATTTCAAATTTGGGAGCTTTAATCATATTTTGATGACACTAGAAAACTTAGGGGTGAATCTAAGAAAGGGGCTAGGACTCAACTAGCAAAAGAATCTGACTATTGGAGTTCAAAATGACCTTAGACAAGAGCACTAAAAATAGACACTAGTGGCACCAATGTTGTAGTCCAACCCTAGCACTCCTTTCCTATAGTCCCAAAACCTAGGAGGATGGAAAGAGGATAGAAAACTTGACTTGGCTGAGGTGGAATGACTGTTTGAAAGTTTCAGGATGACCAAGAATAGGAAAAAGGTAACTCAAGTATAGAATAAGATCTAAATGAGTAAAATTAAATATAGGGTTAAATGTGAACAAAACTCATATTCTCCAATCAGAGTCTCCTATGGAAGGACTATGAAAAGACATGATATGTGTGCTTTCTTGACCAATTTAGGGTGTATACATTTCCCCCCTTTAAATCTAGTGATGTAATGAAATGAAGTACTAGAGTAAAAAAATAATAATAATTTGTGTACCTGAACCTCCCTGCATGGAGATAAGTGTGTTGAAGAAGAGTCTAGCTCAGTTCTTGGCTAGGGAAGTGGATGGAGAGCCAAATAGTTCCTGGGGAAAGAATGAATCACTAAAATGGATTCTCTTATATTGAATCTAAAAGTGGAATCTATGTAATCATGGAGAAGGATAATAATGTTTTCCCTCTGTGGTGAATTTGGGTGAAAATGAGAAATGCTCAGAGGCCAGAAACCAATGTCTTCCCTTTGTCCCACATAAAATCACGTAATCTAAAATGTGTGCATAGAATATATATATTGTAAATATAAAAATATATCATGCCACCCACTCTAAATAATTTGAACTAGAACTAAGAAGTGCTTAGAGGCCTAGAACCAATGTCTACTCTTTATCCCTCACAAACTCATATATTCTGGGTCTGGGTAATGCTATGGACCAGCCATTATAGATGTACGTATGATCTAACTTGATGACAACTTGGGTATATCTGGGTGTAATTTGAAACTTTGGTAACTATGTAAGAAGAAAATGGCATGTTTTGCCATTCAATCTATATAATCCTAGATGATGAAGAACATGAACATTTGTACCATGCCCCCAAATCTGATATGTGAGTGATGAATTTATATAATATGGTAATTTGTATAACCACATGTGATATGAGCTATCATGCCATGTCCCATGTGCAAAACTAGAGATCAAAACACTATTCTCTACACTATGCCTATAATATATTATATGGTTCTATAACTATGTCATGTTGTATAAAGTTGTATGTGTGAGACATGTAGTATGTACATGCCCCTAAATATGGTATCTAAGTCTAAATCTGTATCAAAGTCATTATGAATCCATATAATCTAAACCATTGTTTTTTACTATTTTGTATATCTATAAACTAAAATCACTATGAATCCATATTATCTAAACCACTATATCTAAATAGTCTATGTACCTATAAACTAAAGGTATATCCTCCTAAATGTCTTAAGTAATGTTGAGTGACCCATATAGTTTGAATCATTATACATCTTGATTGGTTTGAGATGAATCTAATAATTTGACTATTGGAGGTGTATGAACCATGGTGTATCCATTTATGAGAGTTGATAGGCATGATGGATAAGTGTAGGAATAAGAATAATAGGAATTATGCCCCCCTTTTTGGGAGGGGGACAAGATCTATGATAGAGGAGGTTGAGCTAAAAGTGATGACTAGTGGCATAAGTAGAAAAAAGTTTGGATTATTGTGAGGATATTGAAAGTTTGCTTAATTGATTAGGTTGAGTTGTTTGATAGTTGAATGAGTCTTTGATTGGTGGGGACCAAGTTGTATGTTTAGATATAAAAGAGGTATAGAGATGTGTGTGCCATAGTAGGCAGATGATGTAGTAAGAAAGCAAGGCTTACATGATGTCGAAGGTATCATTGTCATGATTTCATGAAACAAAATGGTTTGTAAAATAGAGCTACAAGGTTTAAGTTATAAGCAAAATAGTATTGTGCTTTGGATAAAAAAGTTGTTTGATATAATAAAATTGGATTGTTTCTTGATTCATTTGCACATTGACTAGGTTGAGATTTGGAGCTTTAGGGTAGGAGATATGTTGAGTAGATGAGTACCTATCATGACCTAATTTTAATAGTTATTAGCCCAAGTTGAGGTTGATGGGGAGATTGCCCTGATAAGTAGTTGAAATACATGAATCTTGCTTGTTTAGAATCCTATTTTAATGTTTTTAGTCAATTTTTAGTGTTTTTAGGAATTTTTCACTAGTTTCATTGCTCCTATCTAGGAGTCAACACTCCTCTATAGGGTTTAGTGCTACTATCTAGATTTTAATGCTCTCGTCTAACACTATTGTCCTTTGTATAGTGTTATTATCCACTAGGGCTAGTTTTTTGAGTTTTTGATTTGTAACCTATTTGTTGTATAGCTTGGCTATTGATTTGGCATGGTTGACTGATATATATGTTGTTTGTTAGTATTTTTTAGGGTGAGGTACTTATGAGGGAGCTCCATAGCAAGGTGATGGAGACACTAAGATTATTACCTTTGTTAGCTAATGAGAGAGATGTGATGGATAGGGTGGGGTTGGGTCATTTGTGTGACCTAGGCACTATGTAGTGGGATAGATATTTGATTACCACCTTATGTGAGAGGTGGAATGTAGACACTTGTACTTTCTATATTTCTACTAGAGAGATTATAGCTACCTTAGAGGATGTGTACCATATTTTGTATTTACCGGTTATTAGATGGTGTGTGAATTTGTAGGATGACATGGGTACTGATACTATTGATCATGCATGCTTGTATTTTGTTGGTGTGCCCTTAGGCATACATTATAGAGGTAGTGATAGTGATATAATGCTATTAGTTATAGTACATTCTAGTGTTCCATGCCTATAGAAGTGGTTGGTTGTGTTGTTAGGCTCATTTATTATTATAGATGGGAGTGAGGTGTTGATTGCATATAGGATGCATAGGATTGTGCATAGTATAGAGGTGTATGGCACTATGTTCTCAAGGGGTAGGACTATTCTTTCCCACTTATACAAGGATCTTTATCGATTTACTCAGGAGACATTCAATATTGGTGTGAGTGTAGCTAGTTTATTGCATTGTTGGGATTATGAGTACATAGTGGTTGTGCAGTCGATAGGATTATCAAGGGAGAGGTGGGCACCTCCACAACCATTTGGAGAGTGGTGGATGAGTATGTTGGCTATCTGATATCTTGGGATAGATCACTATAGATGAGTTTTAGATAGATTAGTGGCTTTAGATATCATATGGAGGCCTTATAGAGGATTCCTTGGGTGGCCTGAGGATGGAATGTAGTTGTAGTATATGAGGGTCAGTTATTGGTTACATGACCACTAGGTTGGAGTGTATGAGTGCTTTTAGTATGATTGCATGACTATATAGTTTTGGATACCATAAGATGTGCCCCCTATAGCATGGGTGTGGGTGAGGAGTGCAAGGGCACCAGTGAGGGCAACAGCTTGTAGGAGGGCTACTAAGGCTGAGTTAGCACCATTACCTTTGGATGCATGAGATACAGCTATAGATATTCCTGATGTAGAGGATATTAGATACATAGAGGAATATACCACATAGTGGATGAGGCAGTGGTGGGCTCTATTATATCCTATTGATGGAGGGGATGCCCTAAATATGAGGATCCCACTTCGATCCATATGATGGGTGGTAAGCATTGATTATGTTTAAATTTTGTATAGGTTTGTGCTTGTTTTAGCTTGTTTGTAAAATGTATATCTAAATTAGTGTTTCACTTTTTCATGCAGGTGGAGTGAGAGGTGGTCAAGATGAAGCACCTATTGGAGGAGGAGGTGGAGATGATGGGTTTTGAGAGACCATCATTGATTTGACACTCTAAGAGCTTACATGACATGTTTTTGATGATGTGGCGGAAGAGGGTTTGATAGAGTGAGTGATAGTTACATCTAGTGTTTATACTCATTTGTTTGATAGTTCTATTATATCAATAGTTTCATACGTTAGATTAGTAGGAGAGAGAGAGATGAGCTAAGGGTTGAGCTAGATAGGCATAAAATACCTCCACTTGATTATGGATCAGTGAGTACATAGACTATGGATGAGTAAATGGATCTTCAAAGGTAGTATGTATACTTACATGAGGAGTATGGGTGGTTACTGGAGTGAGAAAACTAGAATAAGAGGCATTCAAGAGCTTAGGAGGTGCAGGATCATCAAGTGTTAGGATGGACTATGGACTAGTACTAGAGGAGAGAGTGAGACTAAGTGTGAGGGCATGATGCCCATTCATGATTGATTATATCTTGATATGATGCAAATGTTTTTAAAACATCGTTATATATATATATATATATATATATATATATATATATGTATGTATGTATGTATGTATGTATGTATGTATTATATATGTTGATATTGTTTTTTTTTTTAATTCTGACTCGTGTGTAATGTGTTATGGGATTTGAAAGATATTGTTATATTTGTTGCATATGATTATTTTTAGAAGTAGTTGATTTGGTATTGATGTTGAGGCTATGTATGTTTGGTAAAATGGTACTTGGGATATTTTATTTGATAATTTTGATAAGTTTGATGTTAGGTTTGTATTTTTATTTTTATTTAAGTGAATAATTTTATTTGGTTTTTAATTATATGTGAGAAAAAAATTTGTTGGTTTTGTGATTGTGAAATTGTTGGGATAAATTGAGCTAGTTTGAGGTTGGTAAATTATTTGGATAGATTGAGTTGGTTTAATGTTGGTAAAATATCATTTTGTAAGATCTAGAATTTTGATAAGATAGTTTTGGTTATGGCTAGTGATTGGGAAAAAGGAATTTTAGTTGTTAGTATGTGTGAATGTAAGATATCATGATGTTCATAGTACTTCCCTAAGAGTGGTTCAAGAATACAAAGGCTAGTTATACCTTTGGCTCCATCATTGTCCTACTAAGTGAAGCTATGAATTGATGCGAGTATGAATGTGTGTTATATTACTCTATGTTATGTCACTATCTGAATCCTAATGGTCAACTAAATAAGTGTCCATACTGCTCATGATATGTACGAATATGTTCCATATCTGATATTATCTATTATGTACTAACTATAGCTGGATGTGGAGATTCTAGAAAAAGTAACTTTATTAGACCTATAATAGGAACTATGTTCTATGAAGAAAGATCATCTACCCATAATCATATACCTTGTGGCCTTTGTTATGATGTGTATGATTAAGCCATAGATTGAGCTAAAGTTGAAACTTGTGATGAGGTCTCATTTAATATGAACTGTAATGGATTACTACATGATATAAGACCCAAAAAATCTAGATGTAGTGAATATTTCTCATGAGAAATAATATATGATGTGGGTTCATTTAATCTTAACTATAGTGGATTTCTATGTGAGATAAGACCTATAAAATCTAGATTTAGTGAATATTTTTCATTATTAGTACTCTACTATGGTACCTATGAATCTACTAGATACGTGTATGGAACTGCACTATGTACTCCTCAGACTATAGTGCTATATGTAGGTTATTCTCACTATACAAGTTTCCAAACCTCTTGAATATGTGGAATAGGATATCTCCTATGGAAGGACTATGAAAATACATGATATGTGTGGTTGCTTGACAAATTTAGGGTGTATACACCTTGGTATTTTTTAAAATTAATTGTCTTAGAATGAATTTATATTTTTATTATGGATGTTCATATTGAATCCCTGAAACTATGATTATCCTATTAGCATGAATATAATTGAAACATGTCTATATTAAAAAGGGAACTATATGGATTTTATGAATCCAAGATCATCCCAATAACTCATAAAATTATCTAGTATGTGTTATAATTGAAACTTTTGGGATCACATTTGATGGACTAACTTATAAAGGTAAATCAATCTCATAAATAACCTATTGTGATTTTCCACTAAATACTCTAACCATTTTGGTCGAAGAGTATAAATCATCATGTGTATATCCAAAATGTGTGAGTAATGTCATGGTACATACATTCTCACTAGAACCATTATCAACCATAACAATGTGTATAAGATGATTATCAATATTTTCTCTAATAAACAATGAGTTAATATACATGTCATCATCCACAATTTCACTATCATCAAAAGTAATAAAAGGCCTCTAAACTATATGAAGTATTTCACATGTAAGTGTGCAAAGAATACCATATATTGGTTTTCCATAATGTGGTGGAGGAGGGTTTACATTATAGTCCATTTTCACTTTTGGTGATTCCTTAGAATAATCTTATAATGAATTGTTGAATATATTATGGTTTTGACAGTCATCATTTGGTTATCTTGAATCCTTTATTTAATTATCAAATGTGATCTTTCCATTATAAATGATATCTTGTATCTTATACTTCAACTTATAACATCTATCTATAGAATTCCCAACACATTATTTATAGTCACAATAATAATTTACATCATCTCCTTTTGGTAGAGGTTGACTCATATCGACCTATATGGGAGGATAGAGAGATATGAGATGACACTCCACTTCCTTCTTAAGGAGTGAATCTAGAGTCTTAGGTAATTTTTAAAATTTTATCTTAGATGCATTGGATAATATGAATTAATTAGGTTATTTGGACACTATATTCACCATTGTTGTTACTTTGTTTTTAGCCTTAGTAGCTTTTACCTTATAGCTTAGCTTGATATAAAACTTGGTATTATATGTAGTCGATGTGTTGGTTACATACTTAAGTTTTTTTAATGTAATAAGTGTCATTTGTGGATCTCAAAAAATATAATATAAATCATCAAAACATTTAAACATATTGAAGATAATAAACTTATGTTCTAGGGAAAGCAAGCGTTGTTTACAGATATCTTGAAGTTATTTACGTGCCATTAAATTTTTTATTTTGGCCAACATTATATTGTACCTAAAAACATATTCATTAATGGGTTCATTGGTTACTTGTTTAATCTTTGTAACTTTCACATATAACATCTTTTTAGTAATGTTGATTGATAAATGTGCTATAAATTGATCTGCTAGAGGTGTGAATGCTTTCATTGATTGTATTGGTAGATCATAGAACTATTAAGCACATGTTTATATCAAGAGGGTGGAGATGAATCAATATAATATTATATTTTAATTAATGAAACTTAATATCTAAAATCAAAGAATTAACATAAAAATGACACAAATTAACATCAAATTTATGTGAAAACCCTTTTAAGGAAAAACCAAAAATGAATAGATACTTGGAACTACCATCCAAATCCAATCATTTAATAATAATATTTTTACAAAATTCATAGTCACCAACCTACTGGAGACACCAATATCCTATTGTTAAGCACCAAATTATCAATAGACACCAATCTCATTCTCTAAGGCAATGAAATCTTATCGAAATAATCTTTCCACCTTTTTACTATTTCTTTATCAATAGATGATGGAAATTTTGACTTCCTTATTTTTCTTCTCCTTAAAAATTTATTATATTTAAATGATTGAAATAATTATTTCTTATCTTATTTATCTAATTTTCTTTCATATTATAGAGCCTTCAAAGGCTTTTACCAATGGAGGCATCGCAATCAAAAGACACTCTTTCATCAAAAGGTGTGTGTTTAATTTTATTTTATTTAATTAACCTAAGTGGGATGATTTTCCAAAGGCTATCATATATCAAGTGGGTCGGTCATTATTTGATAATCATTGTTCCATGTGTTTGGTGGGGATATTAAGCCATAAATAAAAACATAAAAATCTTCCTTTAGCACTCAATCAAACTCCTCTAAGCTAATCAACCTTCCTTAATTAATGCTACAATAAATTAAATACATTTTCTATTGATGATCTTTGTTTACTATTCTTGGTCCCTTTCATACTTATGTGCCCAAACAAAGGTAATTTGTCCTTCCATCATTTGGTATTGATTTCTTAAAATACATTCTTTGTATAAGAAAATTATATTAGACAATTGTGTTACTTTCTGACATTTCCACTACTTTATGATAATTATATTATTTTTCTGTTTGACATCAATGAAAATATTCCAACTATCTCCCCATTTATCATTGATGGAAATCCTATAACAAAATAGTGCAAAAACTCCTCCTTGATACAATTCTCTTCCATTTATCCCCCTTTAATTTTCACCCTTTGATATCAATAGGAAAGGGATGTACACCATAATGGATCTTATCAACACATCAACAAAGCTAAATAATACAATGATTAGCTCCCCCTTAACCCATGCTTCTATTGATAGGTTTAATGATTAGATGAAGAATGAATTACTCCCAATTTATGCCTTAGAAAATCAAAAATTTCTTTTGGGAGGAACTTTATGAAAATATCTTCTATTTGTTACTTTGTATCAACATACTCCAACTTTACATATTGACCAGTAATATTTTCTCTCAAGTATGATACTTCATTGAAATGTGTTTTGTCCTTGAGTGAATAACTAGATTCTTCAAAATGTTAATTGTACTTGTGTTACCCCAAAGTATGGGTATTGGTTGTTTATACTCCATCTTAAAATCTTTCAATGTCTACTTCATCCATAGGACTTGTGTACAACAATACACTATTGTGATGTATTTTGCTTCAGTCATGGATAATGAGATAGAAAGTTATTTTTTACTTAGCCATGACATTAGATTTGTGCCTAGAAAGAATATTCCTCCACTTGTGATCTTTCTATCATCCACTCTTCCTACCCAATCTACATCTATGTGTGTTATTAGTTTGTAATATTCACCTCTTGGATACCATAGGCCATAATCCAATGTGCCTTTTAGAAATTTGAATATTCATTTGACTTATTGTACATTCATCTATTTTGGACCTAATTAAAAAAGTGATATTGACCCTACAACTTTCATAATATCTAGCCTTGATGTTCTGGTGTATAAGAAGTTTCCAATCATGGATCTATAAATCATCTAATTTACTTTAGTAGATTCATCATATTTACTCAACTTATATCCTATAACCATGGGTGTGCTAACAAGTGTGAAATTTTCCATTCTAAACTTATTCAACATCCCATTTATATACTTGGTTTTGGAGATGAATATTCCTTTGTTGGATTGATAAATTTTCAAGCCAAGGAACAATGATAAATCACATAACATGGATATTCCAAATTATGTTTGCATATCTTTTAGAGATTGTTGGGACATTCATTCATCATCTCCTCAAATTATTATATCATCCACATATGCCACAACAATTATTTAGTTATAGCATTTAGTTTTGATATAAATATTAATATAAGAAACTCCCCTTTTAAAACCTTCTTGTAGATATTTATCAATCCTCAATTACCAAGCTTTGGGTGCTTGCTCTAACCTGTATAGTGCCTTCTTTAGTTGACACACATGGTTACTATTTTTTGATAGAAGAAAACCTTCTAATTTTTCAATAAACATTTACTTATATAATTTTCCACTTATAAAAGTGGATTTGACATCCATTTGATAAAATTTTAAATTCTTGAAAACAATGTATGCCAAAAACATTCTAATGGCCTCTAATCTTGCAACATGGGTAAAGGTTTCTTCAAAATCAATACCTTCAAATTGAGCATACCCTTTTCAAACCAATATTTATTTGTTTCTTGTTACTTGACCATATTCATTCAATTGTTTCCTAAAAAGTCATTTGATATCAATCACATTTATGTATTTTGGTCGAGGAACAAGCTCCCATGTCTCATTTTTCACAATTTGATTCAACTCTTCTTCCATATCATTAATCTAGTGTTGATCAATGCTAGCTATTGTAAAGTTATTAGGTACTATTTTTGATAACAATGGGAATTTCACATGTTTATATGTGCTCACAAATCTTCTTTTGGTTCGAACTCAATCATCCATATCACTGATAACTTGGATTTTTGAGTGATTTTTTTTAACAAACCTTGATGGTCCCTTTGTATCATCACATTCCTTTTATTTTTTATTCTATAATGGTCTTTATTCTTCTTCTTCTTCTTCTTGTATTTTTGTTCTTTTGAATTATCATTTTCCTATACAATAACCTTCTAAGGCTTTGTTTCATCTATCTTTACCCTGGTAATTTATAAAATTGTTTGCATCCTTTTATTATAACATCCATAGGCTTTACTTTTTAAGAATATCCAATAAATATACATTTATAAACTCTTGGTTTGAACTTTTTTGAGTATTCTTCATATCTCCTAATGAAACATTTGCACCCAAACACTTTGAAATATTTGACCAATGTTGGTCTACCCTTCCATAACCCATGTAGGGTTTTTCTATTATTCACTTTGAATTGTATTCTTTTCAAAATTTATATTATGGTATTAAATTTTTCTCTCCAAATCCTTTATGATAGCTATATTCATTTAACATCATTCTAACCATTTATTGAACAGTTCAATTATTTCTTTTTACAACTCCATTTTTCTATGGAGTCCTTACAGTTGAGAACTACCTTTTTATTCCATGTTTCTCATAATAGTCATTGAATTCATTTGAAAGGAACTCACCTCATCAATCTAATCATAAGCACTTGATTTTTAGATTTGTTTCATTTTCAACCTTATCTTTAAAAACTTTAAACTTCTCGAACACCTCAAATTTTTATTTTAGAAAATCAACCCATATCATTCAAGAATAATAATCAATTAGCAATATGAAATAGCTCTTATCTTGGATGTTTTATGTTTTTATGGGCCCACATAGATTTCTATGAATTAGTTATAATGGTTGGGTGGTTGAGTACTCCTTTGATTTGAAACATGCTCTTGTTTGTTTTCAATGCTGACACTACTTGCAAAGGATGTTTGATGGTTTTTCAATCTTTTACATATCTCCTACGGCTTGCCTAGTGCATATTTTCACTAGATTATTGAAGTTCATGTGTCCCATCCTTATATGTCATAGCTAGATTTCATTAATCTGAATCATATAACATTTCTCTCCCTTAACTTCACTAAGTATGTATAGATTGTTAGTTTTTCTATTTGCATCTGCAACCAATTTTCTTGTGTTTGTTTTCATGTTCTCAAAACCTTGAGCATTAAATTTGAGTGTGTTTCTTTGGTCACACATTTGTTTGACACTTATACGGTTATGATTCAAACCTTAAACATACAATACATTGTAGGTTTTGGTTATTCTATTATCAAGGCTTAGGGTACCATTTCCAATTATCTATGTCATGACGTCATCTACAAATTTTATCATGCCTTCACTTATTTTTTTCAAGATGAGAAATTTAATTTTATCACCAATCATGTGACTTGAGCATCCATTGTCACTATACTATTGTTATCCTTCATCTTGTGCATGAAACACTATTCTCACAAGCATGGATTCCTCCTTGTTTTTATTTTCTTTATAATTTTATAATGGTGCAAATGAGTTATAGTTTCTACTTATAAATCTAGAAGTACTTATATCATTATTGCATGCATTCCTATTTATTTAATGTGCCCTACACTCCATTTATCTATGCCCAAAATGATTACATGAATAAAAATACACATAAAAGGAATTTGTGAACCTAATCGCATTAAATTATCTTGGAGGGAAATTTCTTCTAGAATTTTGCATGGATACATTCTTACCTTGTTTGTTATTGGGATGATTAACATACCCTTTGTTAATGTGATCATTATCACTTTCACCTTTTACATATCCATTAAGTGCATCTATGTAGATCTTGGGATTCTTTGTATTCATCCTCTTAGGTGGTTATATAGTTTTTTCACTTTACCCTTTTTTACTAATCTTCTAGATCTCTTCATAACCAACACCAGTATTGATGCATGATGACCTTTAGAAATTGAGAATCTCATCCAGTACTTTGGTGTTTTTTTAAAACTTTAAATTTCTCTTCAATTTAGCACATCTTCTCTAATTCCTTATTTAAGAAATCAACATCTAATTCTAGCTTGGTAATGTGGTCTTATTTTGCATTGTGTTACATTCTTACTTCCTCCTTTTGTCTTCTTTTATTTAAGTTTTTAGACTAATGATGACCTTTTATTACTCTTTAAGGCTATGAGACATTTCTATTTTTAGGTCATGATTTTCTACTTCATATTTTTAAATCTATAAGCTTTGTTTCAAATTCCTCTTCTTAATAACTTTTATCTCACTTAAAGCATAGATGAGTTCATCTTTAATATGTACTTTTCCTTCATCCTCAATGTCTTCCTCCTATTTTAAGGTGTCTTCACTTGTAGAGGCATTACTTGTTATTTCTATATCCATGAATAGAGTTTATTCTATGTCACTATTTGAAATACTCTCATCACTCTCCTTAGCTGAGATGCTATATTTTTTAGAATAGATACTTTTCTTGTGCTTACCAAACTTTTTCTTTTTTCATTTTGTTTGAAGCTTTTCTTGTATTTAAGTTGTCTTTCCTTTTTATTTATTTATTTCCTTATTATTATTTTACTCATCATCACTATTACATATGTGGAAATTTATCATCAATGTGCACTATTTTACCATAATTGGAAAACTTGAAATGTAGCTTACCTTTGTATTTGTTGGATCCCTTTTTAAGCTTTTTGATAAATAGGGCCTTATTTTCCTCTTATTCATTGTTGGTTATATAATGTAATTCAAAAAATATATATTTATCTTTATTATAATATGTGAAGGTTTCTTTCTTCTTTGATTATTTTTCCTTTTTAGTCCTTATTTCATATATCATGAGGATCCAATACAATTCATCCATTTTTAGTGTATCTAGATCTCTCATTTATTTAACGGTGGAGACTTTGACATAAAATCTTAAGAGGAGAGACCTTAATAATTTATACACAATATTTGTATCTTAAATCTCTTCTCCAAGACCTCTAATAATGTTGATGATTGTGTCCATGTGAAGCAAATAGGATACAATGTTTTCTTCATCCTTCATTTTCAAACTTCAAAATTGTCCTCTATGTATTTGAAGATTGGCCTTCTTCACCTTATTATCACATTCATAGATGTTTTGTAGTTTTTCCCATATTTCCTTCATCAATTTATAATGCATCACCTTGACAAACTCTAATTTTGATAGACCACAAAGATTGCATTTATAGTTTTTGCATTATTCTCACTGGACTTCTTTCCAACTTATTATATTGGTGGAAATGATGGAGTAGTATAACCATTTACTATTACTTGGAAAAAATAAAACCTTAAATATAATAAATAGGTTCTCATTCTTATACTCTAAAAGGCATAATTTATCTCATAAAACAATAGATCCTTGTTTGTGGAGAAACCTTTTTGTTTGGCCATGTGTGCTCCTGAGATCTACCTTCTACCAGTTAGGTTGTTTCTAAAAGAATGACTCTAATAAAAATTATTAAGCACATGCTTATAATTATAGGGGGTGAATTATTATAATATTATATTCTAATTAATGAAACTTAATATCCACAATCAAATCATTCACATAAAAAACACATAGATTGACACTAGACTTACGCAAAAACACTTTCAAGGAAAAACCAAAAATGAATAGTTTTTTAGAACTGTCATCCAAATCCAGTTGTCTAATATTAAATATTTTTACAAAATTTCTAGGCACCAACCTATTGAAGACACCAATCTCCTATTTCTAATAACTAACTTAGTGAGAGACACGAATCTCTTTCTCTGAGGTAGTGACCTCTTACCAAAATAATCTTTCCACATTTTTACTATTGATTTATCAATGGATGATGCCAAATTTGACTTCCCCTTTTTATTCTCATTGAAAACCTACTTATGATTAAATTATTAAAAGAATTATTTCTTAATTTATTTCTCCAATGTCCTTTCATCTTATATAGCCTTCAACGGATTTTCCCAATGGAGGCATCCCAATCAAAAGACACACTTTCATCAAAAGGTGTGTGTTTAATTTTATTGTATTTTATTAACCCAAATATGACTTGATCCCCCTTTAAACTATTGGTATGTAGGTAGCGTGACCACACAAGGTGTATGGATTACACATTTAGTGCAACTTACACACTAACCCCCCCCCTTTCTCAAGTGATCCAAACATTGTTTTATCAAACATGATGGAGGGTTAGGGTTTAAGGATTAAATCAGATCTACAAAAAGTTCCATTGATAATCAGCACTCAAGATTTCATAGGTAGGCTCACACAAGAATAGCGTAAATAACCTAGAATGTTCAAGCCTCTGTGCCTAGTTTATACAATAGTGGTAGGAGTGGATAATAACACCAGACCCTAAAGTGTCTTGTATTCATCACTCCTATCCTTTTTCCAAATGAAAGATATATTCATATTCATGACACTATCCTAGTCTTATATATCTAGTTTCAGCCTCTGTCTCAGCCATCTCAGTCTAGTTTGAAGCTAAGTTATATTTCTCCTCATTTATTACTATTTTTAGAAAGGTTAAAAGATAGATAAATTATACAAATCAAGACTATAATTATTACAATATTATTTACTAATTTATTAATCTAGACCCTTAACTAAAATAGGAATAAAACTCCATTATTTCTAAATAGGTTAAATCAAAAATTAAAAAACTAAAATAAACATGTATAGAAGACATATACTCACATCAATGTCTACAAAATCCTAATACATGGAAGAGAAGAATACATATGCTCTATCTATCTACTTTTACAAAGGAAGAATAAAGTTATGAATACTTACCTCTGAATATGAACCCACCAAGCATCAATGTCCCCCTTGGTCAAGGTGCTTTGTAAGATATTGTCATGGTATATAAGGATAACTAAGATAAATCATCTATAAGATATACAACCTATCCAAGCATCCAAGAGACTTATCTACAAGATGAGATCAGAGATCCAAAGAAATTATTGACTGCTAAAGCTTTATTCCCCAAGTATAATGGTCAATAGGTAGATGTTTGTTTGCACTTCTTTGCTTAATTATTAGCTCTTATCAAATGGTGGTAAATGACCTTATTTATAGTGGTAACTTTCCCTAAAAACATTTAGGAATGTTGGCTATGTTACGTCAACTCGGTTGACCTGTCAAATTTTTTAGGATAACTCTCAAGGTATGTGATGGGTTGGCCAAAAGGCCAACAAACCAAAAGAGAGAAAAAGTCCTAGAACTGTACTAGGTCAACCTAGTCGACCTAACACAACTGATAAGTCAAAAGGGTACTAAGGCAAGAAATGAAGGATAAAAGATAGAAAATTATGGGAATAGATATGACTAATAAGAATAAGGTTGGGTTCAATCATTTGAGGAAGCTAGATTATGGATGGCAAGTGGTAAAAGGCATTACAATCTTATGAAGCATCGATGGTCTACCCACCCCTTTCTCAATGCACCCCTTAAGGCATGCACTCAAAAATATTGAGACTTGATAGTTTCTTTCAAGATACAAAGTATCAATAATCAATAAAATTTAAAAAATATTATGATTATAAATATGTCCCAACCAAAGCTCATCATGTGTCACATAAGTTTAATACAAGATGGTGTTTCAGAAGAAAACATGATAACACATAATGTTGATGCTAGGTATGGTGTAGTAAGTAAAAAATAATATAAATGAAATAAATTTATTTAGAAACACATACCTTTAACTTACATAGTGTCATAGGTAAAGACGTAGACTATGAGAAATGAATGTGTCCAATGTAGAGTACATTAGGAAAACTTGTAGAAGTTAGTGCAAAAAATAAAATAAAAAATTGGAAGATAGACATATGATAGTGTAAAATAATCTCTACATTATCACAATTCTAACACATGTTATGGTTTGCAAAATGGATTAGTAGAAACAAAGATAGATGCAAACTAAGGTATCTGCTTGAAAATAAATGAAAGAATTGAATTTCTAAAAAGTGTTTTTAAATAGGGAAAAAGAGAATTCATTTTCATTTTGAATTGTGAAAGATAAGAAAGAGAAATTTGAGACCAAATAGGGCTAGGATGGTAAGGAAATGACAAGCTATATGAGGAGGACACCTAGAGGTGGTAGCATGTGCACTACAAGTATGCAACTATGGATCTCAAACCAGTTTTTGAAATTTGTATTGAATTAAGTGATTTTTTGGATAAAATTTGTTTTTAAGCATTTATATATGTCAAAATTGAACAAACATAGATTATAATGGTATCAAATAGGAATACAGAAAATTGGTTGGAAGGATTTATGAAGAAAATGAGAAAAATGCACATTTGGGACAAAATGTACTAGGTCAACATAAAAAACATACTAGGTTAACCAGGTTGACCTAGTAGGTTAAATCCATATGGTCGACCTTGTATGTATGGGTCAACCTAGTGTAATCTGTAGACTAAAAAGCTAAAATAGATTGAGAAACTAATTCATAAGGGCCAAAATGAAAACTTAGAACTAGGGAGGGGAAAATAAGAGGGTTAACTTGGAATTTGAAGCCAACTATGACAAAAATTGGGAAATTTTGGTCAAAGTAGGTTGACCAAGGAACTATAATAAGCATGAAAAAACATGCAAAAA
The DNA here is from genome assembly GCA_037957365.1 of Torreya grandis. NCBI lineage: Eukaryota > Viridiplantae > Streptophyta > Pinopsida > Cupressales > Taxaceae > Torreya > Torreya grandis. The sequence continues at coordinate 3,831,826 of JARHVA010000960.1, forward strand.
GTTGAAAGAGGGATAGAATGGCTTGAAATAACCAAAGGAGGGCAAGAGGGACCAAACAAGCTAGAAATAGGATAAAAATGAATAATGTAATAACAATTAGGTTTGTTTTTTATTAAAATTATAAAAATAACGTATTTTGATTATACATGACATGGAGGAACTAATACATCTTTTTTTGTTTCTTGGTTGTAGAGATGGTCAAGATTCTGGAGGTTTGTAGATGTGTCTTGATTGCTGGATTTATTAGAGAGATTGACAGATGGAGATAGAGCTAGATTAGTAGCTATAGGTCTAGGAGATATAGTTGAGATGTGTAGGACCCCCCTTAGTTCTAACCTATTATTCTTGTTCTTGGGATGTTATGAATGATTAACTAACACCTTCAGATCAAAGGTGGATGGGGATGAGATAGAGGTGGGTATCACACTAGAGGATGTACATGTTATCTTCAAGCTAACCATAGTAGGAACATCAATGACCATAAGGATATTAGATAGCTTAGAGGGGAGGAGAGACTTATCCATGTGGGATATAGGCTTAGAGATGATATTGAGAGGATGGAGAGTCAGTATGGATGGCATATATATATATATATATATATATATATATATATATATATAATATTTTGGAACTTCAAAAGGTGATGATAGGCCTTCTGACATAATGGGTGCTCTATCACAAGTCAGAGGGTAAGGTACCACTATTCATGGTAGCCTTGAGTAGGATCATGCTAAAGGAGGGAGTATTATATGATATAGGTTCTATCATCTGGGTCTAGCTCATTCATGGTTTATTCAAGATGTTGGTCAGAGGGCAAAAGTCTATGGGACCAATCATACTACTGACAACATGAATATATGAGATATTCCCCATGTATCAACTAGCTAGGTTTCACCATGCAATCAATGATAGTTCACCTCAAGTATAGAGATGGTAGGAGGACTAGGTAGCATGGGTCATGCATCATATGCTAGTATTACTATCGGTGAGACACGTAGACAGTGTGTGGTAGCCATATGGGCACATAATAGTTACATGGGCAAGTTGGCACATAGTTGCACCAACACTAAAGATGAGAGAGGTGATTGGTCAATATACATGGTGGAGAGAGCTAAATATGGTGGCATGGGTACCATGACATATGGGTCTACCTAAGCTATAAATATTGATATTGATGCCCAACTAGTGGGCTCAGAATGTAAGGGATCCATGAGGTAAGAGGGGACTTAGACCATTGATAGTGAGGCTAATATTGAGGCCATATCAATAGTGACCATGGACTGGTTAGGCATAATGAGTGATAGAGGAGGAGGTGGAGGAGGCAATGATACTATATGTACCACCACCAACCTAATAGAGAGATGAGTAATCACCACTAAGGACACGGTAGTGATAGAGACAAGAGAGAGTAGAGACTATAGACATCCCAAATGATCTAATAGATGCACCATAGGAAATGTTAGATAAACCACTTAGATAGAGGTTGAGACAGATATGAGCCATGATAGTTAGGTTTAAATTAAGGAGGTGACCTACCAAGGAGGTATTAAGAGGCCGCACAAATGGGGAGACTATGGTTGGTGATTATGTAGATGATGATATCATAGGAGCTAAGACATAGATAAGAATGAATTTGTTTGAACCATTTCTTAAGTTTTTATTTGGTAGTGGAGAGATATAGATAGATATTATGAGATATGATGGCGATCTACTATCCATTTGGTGTGTTTTTGTAAGCATATAAAAGAATGAGGAAGAGAGATGGGGGTCCTTAGTGAGGGGAGAACTCACATGACATCCTATATGAGACTATATAGCCATACAACCCGATGACACTAGAGGTTCAAAGTGTACCATCTACCTCAACTCAGGTGAGTTGGTTCAGATTAGCTAGTGAGGTAACGAGGCAAATACAAGTGCAGAGAGAGAGGATGCATCCACCAGTAGAGATGGGTGCATGTGAGATATAGGTCTAGTAAGCTTTGACAGATGAGAGAGCTACACATCTAGATATAGTGACATAAATGACATAGGTATATATAGTGATGCAGACTCAGTTGACACATGCTCATATAGCAACCTAGGCTGAGTTAATGTAGTCACAGTTGTAGATAGAATGTCAATAGGGATAAATAGAGGTATTGATATTTTAGACTACCTCATTACAACATACCATTCATAAGAGTTAGACAAAGGCCTTAGTAGGCAACATGGTTAGGCCACAAGATAGACATGGTGGAGATCAACCCTAGTACTGATGTTTTGTATATGGTTGTATCAAAGTCATGGTGTGTGTGTGTGTCTATATATATATATATATATATATATATATATATATGTATGTATGTATCATTTTGTCTTATTGGTGTTTTTTACATATATTGTCTTTATGATGGTTGTGTTTGTGGATGCATTTGGATATATATCTTTCTAACACATGTATTTATCTTGTTGTATATGATATAGGAAATATATGTGGTGCAGTTTCTTTTCTAGCATTATGGATTAGAAATCCATGGCTAAAAAGAAATAGAAAAAAAAGGACTTGGAAAAATATAATCAATCAAAAATTCACTACACACTAGTTCAAGTTGGAAAATGTGTAATAACAAAAAATGACTAATTATAAAAATCCAAGAAAAAGGCAAACAAGATAGTAAAAGGGGATTTGTTTTTAAAACCAATTTAAAAGGTTTTTGCACCAAATTAAAATAATTAAAATCATACTAAATATCACATTGGGAAGTATGACGAACAATGTAATAAAATGGAAGGTATGTAAAAGGGAAAAAATGGTAATAAAAACAAATCAAAATTAAGTCAATCAATTATACTATTTCATGATGTGAAGTACAAAATAAAAATAAAATTTTCAAAAATTTGGTCTTAAACTTATCATACTAATTCAAGTTGGGAAGTATAAGAAATTCAAGAAATGGTTGTAATCTTACATGCACTTAGAAAAAAAATAAAAGGCAAAATAAAAATGAAGTAATCATAAAACATACTAAATATCAAGATGGTAAGTATGTCAATGATGTGTAACCTCATAATATATTGAATCAAATATTATCTCTTATTTGACACATGTAATTTTGGATGGTGACTTGTTTATTGGAAAATTTTGTGAGGAGGGCCAAGTCCTATCCATGATCTTACACTACAACTCAAAAAGGAAAAACCCAAGGGGTACCAAATCAAGATTGGTACGCAGAAGGATAAAGAATGGTAAATCAAGGATGTGGGTAATTGGATGGAAAATATGGTAATTTTTTAGGAATGTCAGGCCATATCCATGGTCATACAAAGAAACTCACAACTAAAATCCCATGGGGAGTGATCAGTAAGCAAAAAAAAATTTCCCAAGGGTAAATATGATGGAAAATGAATGAAAAAGGGAGTGTACAAATCAAGACATAGGCATCTTATGAGAATACCTTAGGAGGAAAGAGGCATACTAAAGACACTAAGGGACTAGTGGTCATTTATGTACAAAGGAAACCCACTTGCTATAGACATAAATTTTTTTAGGCAAATAGGCATGCTATTAAGATCAACTCATGATGGTATATTGCTATAAGGAAAATTAAAATGGACCTACCTTCCCATGACATGTTCACCACTCCTTAAAACCCCTTATAGAGCCATTGGTCTACTACGAATATTGGGTACTTTCATGAGAAAGTAGGTAGCACTAAAAAAAAAATTATTCTCCTCTTCTAGTCTATTGGCCTACCATACCCCAAAAGACCTTAGCTCTATTATGAGGCCCACTATGGAGTGTGAGCTTCAACTAGAAGAAGATGTGCTTTGAATAATGTATTTTAGTGTGATTTGAATTTTAAGAATATTCACTATTTTTGCCTTTTGATATCATTACCTTTTGTTTAAATGGTTTGGCTTTTAACTTTATTTTGAAGGCTTTTTTTTTAAGATTCCTCCTCCATATGGATTTGGAATGACCAATCATGAGAGAGATAGTGATACACACTAATGAGTTGTAACCTAAGGTTAAAGAAAGCTAAGTGACCCAAGACAAAAGACTAACTATAACACTTGGGCTTGTCAATGAAATAAATATGTGATCTCAATTATTAACCGTGTATATGCTTAGTTTATGAAAAATGGGAGAAGGGAAAAAGGAGATCCAAAATAGGACCAATGAAAGTAAATAGTAATGATAAATATTTATTGTTAACTGATCACATGGTAATAGGTGATAGTAATGAAAGGGAAGAGGGTAAATATAACCAAGTCACCATGACAACTATTTGTGAAAAATAAATATAAGAAAGCAAAAATCATAAATGTACAATGTAAGAGTATTGAGAAAAAATATAAAGGAAAAGAAAAGTAATGATAAGTGAAAAAAAAAATGATAAGGAAAGGATAGCTACATGCAAAATGTAAAATGATAACAAAAGCTAACTATAGTAAAACAAGAAAGAGAAGCATGATATAAGATAAGAAGAAATTTGACATAATGTCTAATGATATAATCAAGATAGAAATAATATTGGAACACACATCCAATCTAAACATAAATGAATAAGCATCATGCATGTGCTCATAAATACTGGTAAATTTATCCACACACATTATCCAATACATCAGATAAGTCTCTATGAAGCTAAATGTGTACTACTACTAAGGTCTCATCAATCTTCAGTGAATACTGGGCAAATACTTCTCTTTTCATCTCCTTAATTGAAAAAGTAGGAATGCTCAAAGGATCATGCTAAGGAGAAAAATTAGGCAAAGTCTGATCAGGAGAATGCATGGAAATAGGATCTATAGGATAAACAATAATCATAGGTGAAGATGGATCCATAGGTGAAGGACTTATGGGTGGAGAAGGATCCACAGGTGAAGGAATCATAGGTGGATGCATAAATGGTCGTGAAGGGGCCAAAAGAGTTGATGGAACCACTAGAGGTGGAGCCATGAGAGAAAAAAGAGGAACCTTATTACAAGAATGACCTATGGGAGGAATGGTAGGAGGTCCAACAATGGATACAAGATGACCTCTAAGAATTTAATAAAGTGTGTGATAATAATCAGTATGATCCATGCCACACAGGTACCATAGATAATATACCTTAGCATACTTCAGTATATATTTAGGAAGTACCTTCAGAAAAGGTATGGCTTTATCTTATGATGGGGAAGAAGGATGTAAGGTATCAAGATATTATCATAACTTACGATAATGGGTAGAAGAGTGATTATATATTCCATGGAAGCAATAGATACACTTGTGAGTGGTTTTAGGAACATGCATAGAAGGATTTGAAATAGGAGTGGAAGCAATTGAAGAGGAATCATCAACCCATTTGGTGGGCAAAGGAGCCATATTAAGCAGTGGAAGCAAACCATCATCAAGGGAGGGTGATGAAGGGGAAGGATTGGAACCAGTCTCAATAGGAGGAGCACTAAGAGGAGAAGGAGGAAGAGGCTCATAAATATTAGTAGAGTAAATAGGCTCAACTAGGGTGGAAAAAAGAATGGGCTTAACTATAGCTCTCCCTACTAAAGGAGGGGCAGGATTTGTAGAAGGTCTAAGGAGGACTGCCTTAGGTGTGGAAAAGTGGTAAGGTCTAGTCATATCATGATCCAAGAGCATGGTCCTAAGTGGTTCCTTAGAAATTGGAGGTATCAATGCCATATCTACCCTAAGATAAAGAGGAAAAATGAAAGAATCAGAAATTATAAAAGAAATAAAATGATTAGATATACAAAAAGACTCAAGTAAAGAAGAACAACAATGAATAATCTTAACATCATGGGCCTAGATGAGGACACCTAAAAGAGTATCATATAAATAATGTCCATCATCATAATCTGGAGTATGAATATCAATGATATAGGTTAGGATGACCTTGTCATTAGAGGAATCTTGGTGAATAGAGTGCCTAGTCTTGGTTAAGACTATGGGAATGCCATCGTAAGGAAGCTTGCAATAATGAGGATACAAAGAAGCAAGAAGATTTGAGATGAGATGAGGTAAGATATCAAAATTTTTGATCTTTAAGTTAATCTCATTGGGCTCATCTTCATCAGAGTCTAAAATGCTAGGAGGAATGTTACAAATGAGCTCAGGATGCCCATTGTAGTCTCTGGTTGGGTTGATAGGAAAGTTGAAATGTTGTGACTCATGAAATGGAACATTAGGAAAAGGTTCAAGAGTAGGAAACTTGAAGACACCATGATATTGGAATTATTCAAAATTCCAAGGGTTAATGTCTCCTTGAATCCTATAAATGACTCAATTATGATGAAATTTTACACATTGGCAAGTAAAAGATGTGATAGCTCACATACAACAAGTCCACGACCTACCAAGAAAGATGTTATATGAAAGGTAAAGTTGAAGAACATCACCTTCACATGAATGGTAATAGGTGGGATGGTAATGGGAAGCCTTACACACCCTAAAGGAGTCATTTGTCTTCTATCATATACTTGGCATGTGATGCATGTAGACTTAATATTACATTTAGAATACCCAAGAGTCTTAATGAAATCAAGGGAGGTGACAAGGTACTAGAACCCTCATTGATCAAGGCTTGTTTGACTTAGATTTCACCTATTTGGATGCTAATAAATAATGGAGGATCATCTGCATGAATTAGAATTTAACCCAAAATCATAGATGTGATAGGAAATCATAAAGAAAGAGAAGTGTGTAGAGTTTCATAAATGTTAATAGACATCTCTTCACATTGATATAAGATTGTTAGGACTTGTTCTAAAGTCTTAACATTAGATTAGATTTTTGGTAGGTAATAAATAATTATTGTAAATGGGGCATGCATCTTTTAGTAAAGACACCCCCATAAAATAAACCTTTTTATGTTTAGTTTTAGGTAGTTTTATATTTTATGTTAATTAATTAGAACTACCTTACGGGTTCTTTTCTCGTAATTTGTTGGTTATAAGATTAGTGGTTTTTACCGGTCATTGGTAAAAACTATATAAATGCATTGTAAAAGGGTTAACAGAGTAAAGGCACCCTTATGTACTTGATTTTTTTGAATATTAATAAAATACTTGTGCACTCGCACTAAGTGGGGACAAGGTTCAACTTATTTGGTTCAAAGTGTTATCAGTGGTATCAGAGCATGGTAATTTTGGAAGCTTGGTGAATTTGAAGGCAAGGTGAAAATTCAAATTATCATGAATTCAATGGCATGAAATAAGGTATACCATTTGAAGTAAGATTTTTTATTGGTTTAAATGTTTGAAAAATTATTAAATTATTTTAATTTTTCAAGTATTTTTTACATTTAAACCTGTCTATTTTCCATATACCACCATCTAGTCATTTTGATCATTCATACTCCATTAAAATTATGTTCAAACTCATCCTCTATCACTAAAAATGACTTTTTAGCATTTAAATGTTATTAAATTCATTGTTTTTTTGCAAACACCAGACTTGTATGGCCTATTTACTTGTGAAAAACCTCTGTAATGTTCATTCATGGCTTCCATTGTTGATTCATTTCATTCTTAGTCTTTTTAAATCCAAAACACTTGCCAATCTAGATCAAATGGTATTAAACCCCTATTTTTTGCATTCAAAATGAAAATTTGGTAATTTTTTGGACTTGTACGGCCAATGGTATGACCTTCCAATGCCTTCGCTGAGATTTGAAGCTATTCTCTGCAAAAAATACCTCAAAAATTTACCAGAACTTAGGTAAAATCCATTTTATCATGCATATACAGATTTGTATGGCATGTAGGAGATAGAACAGGTGAAGAGAAAATTACCAAGAGCAACCATGGCATCCCAGGAAAGCATGGCACAGGTATAAAACTAGAAATATATATTTTTTTTCTCAAGTTTGGTTATCATAAAATTTGTTGTGAATGGGTCCCACGAAAGGAAGCCTAAGTGAGAAGATTGAAAAAGGGAAAAGTTTTGATTTATTTACACACATGTATTTTTTTTCCCTCATACACAAAATCTGGAATAAGTAGAAATTTTTGAGTGTAATATTCTGAAAATGCTCTTACAGCAATTGGTTAAGCTTATTTTGTAAGAAGTTTGCAAAGGAGGAGGTCAATGGTTCAAATCCCTTCTTTTGTAAAAAAATCTTTTTACTTTAGAATATGCTTTTTTTGTAAAAGGAATATTTCATTTTAAATCTAAAAGTTGTAAAACACATACTTATTGTATTGTGTTATTTTAAATTTTGAAAAAGGGGGAATTCAATTATATTTCTTTTACATTGTTGTGGTGATATAAGGGTGTAATTGGTGGAATAAGGTTGTAATTTGGCAAAATAAGGGTGTAATCATTGATTTTTGGTGAGGTTAAGTACAAAACCCATCAAAAATTCATATTTTTTCTTTTGCGCTCTACGTGGAGGTTAAGTACAAAACCCCGTAGAAGTTGTGTCTTGTGCAGTGAGTGTGATATTTTTTTCATATCGTTTACATTTTGTCTCACTTTTCTCTATTGCACTTACTTTCATTTCAAGATGCCAAAAATTCAAAATTTGCTTTCAGATGGTGATAGATTAACAATTTCCAATTATTCTGATTGGAAATGATTGATGGAGGATTCACTAGTTTTTAATGAGTTATGGGATATTGTCAAGAATGAAAATCCCACATTGCCAACAGAGTAGGCTAAATTAGATATATTCAATTTGCATGATTCTAAGGCCTTATCTCTCATTAAATGTTGTTGTACTTGTGATACTTATGTTCATATTGAAAATTCTCCTCATAGATACACTGCATGGAAAACATTGTCAAATTTGTATGATAAGAAACCTAAGCATAAGAAGAGAGATATTCATATGCAGTTGTTCAATTTATCATTAGATAAAGATGGGGATATGGGAGATATATGTCTAAGTTAAAAAATATCCCTACTAAGTACACTAAGGCTGGTTTCGGAAAGCTAGATGATGACCTCATAGTTATTGTTGCTTTGAAAGGACTACTAGGGTCCTATAAGAATTTTGTTGAAATGTTACATGTCTCTAACAAGATCACAGGCATCACCTTTGATAAGTTGGATGAGTTTCTCATCCAACATGACCTCTCTCTACCCAAGAAATCCAAGAAAACTGAAGAAACCCATGTTTTAAAGTTAAATCCTATTTCATCTTCATCTAAACATCAAAACAATAGAGGAAATGATTATAGAGGGGGTTGAGGTTACAGAGGAGGCAGAAATCAAAACAGAGGTAGGAGTCATTCAAATAGTCAAAAATCTAACCAATCACATTCACATGAAATAAGTGATCAAGGACATGGTCACAACTCATATAGGGGCAGAGGTTGAGGTAGATCAGACATTCAGTGTCATAGATGTGGAAAATTTGGTCACATTGCCTCACAATGTAGGATTCCTTTTGATAAAATTTAGAGGCCACAAAAAGTGACTAAGACTAATTCTACTCAGTATGCCAATCATAACTATGATGAGTCAAGTAATGTTGCCCATGAATTTACATTCACTACTTTGGGACACATTGATTATATTGAATATGAGGCTAGAGATGAGCTCACAGATGTATGGGTTTTAAACACATGAGCAACCAAACACATGGCATTTAGGAGAGATTTATTTTGGTCTTATAAGGAAGATTCTCTCTCTCCAGTTGCCTTAGCAGATAAGTCTATGCATACACCACTAGGACTTGGACATATTCGGATTCTTCTTCCTAATGGGTTTATAAAATACTTGGAGGATGTTTGGTATGTTCCCACATTGAAGAAACACTTACTTTCTCTAATAACTATTTGAAAGAAAGGTTATCAAATTGTGCTTGAAAATGGGCTCATTTACATCAATTCAGTGAAGGATGATTATAAAACAATGTATACAAGACATGAAGATTGAAACTTGGTTAGATTACATTGTAAGGTGCTTCCTCCCAATATAGAACTTGCAGTAGTTATTGACATAGGTACAAGTACTATGTCTAAATAATGGTTATGGCATCTTCGCTATGGACATTTGAATATCCACTCTTTAGTGGATTTGCAGAGATATGGTATGGTGAATGGGTTGCCCACTTTTTGAAAAGATAGTATTTTTTGTGAGTCATGTGTTTTGGGCAAACAAAATTAGGAAAAAATTCCTAAACAGTGATCTTGGAGAGCTAACAGATGTTTACAGTTAGTTCATAATGATGTATGTGACATGAAAAAGTCATCCATTGGTGGCTGTAGATACTTTGTCTTATTTATTGATGACTTTTCTCAGATGACTTGGGTATTCTTTATGAAAAACAAGTCTAAAGTTTTCCCTAAGTTTGTTGATTGGTTACACTTAGTCAAAAAAGAAATAGGTTCGCATTTGGCCACTCTTCATTTAGATAATGGAGGTGAGTATACCTCTAATGAATTTTTAGATTATTTTCGAGAACATGGAATTCATCGACAATATAGTAATGCTTATACTCCACATCAAAATAGAGTATCTAAATGGATGAATAGAACTTTAGAGGGAAAAACACATGCCATGTTGCACTATAAACATTTTGATGATAATTTTTGGGCCAAAGCCATTGGTACTATAGTGTATTTGAGAAACAGGTCCCCCACAATTGCACTTTTGAGACAAACTCCATATGAGGCATAGTATGGATTTAAACTAAAAGTTAAACACTTGAAAGTGTTTGGATGTCTTTGTTTTGCTTTGGTTCCTAATAAACATAGAACTAAATTGGAACTACAAAGTTGAAAATGCATCTTTCTTGGTTATTCTGAAGATAAAAAGGGGTTTCATTTGCTTGCATAGGATTCAGGAAAATTCATAGTGAGTTGAGATGTAATTTTTGATGAGTTTGGGACTATGAACACTGCAGAGATTGATTCTCAACTTGATATATTAGAGGAAAAATACAAAAAGAGATAAGGGTTTGAATAATGGGGATAACTCTTCAAAGTTATGGTATGAGACTCAAACTCCTTCACTTTCCTCTCCTTCATCTACAAGTTCATAGGTTGATGACTTAGAAATTACTGAAAATTCTCTAAGTCCCCCTTTGAGTGATACACATAATGAGAGTTCTAGAGTCCTTGATTTGAATAATTTGACTAATTATCCAAAATGGGCTCAAAGTACTTTTTATGACTTGACAGTAGATGAATTTGGTTTAATAAGGCCCAAGAATTCTCAAAAATAGGTAAACTATGCTATAGTTGTTACTACTTCTTCCACTGAGACATCCACTTTTGAGGAGGCATCTACTGAACATGTTTGGCAACATGCAATGAAATGTGATTGTGATTCCATACTTAGCAATAATACATGGGTTTTAGTTGATCCTCCTCCACATGTTAAACCCATCAAATGTAAATGGGTTTATAAGACTAAGTATAAATCAGATGGCTCCATTGATAAACATAAGGAAAGACTTGTTGCAAAAGGATATGTGCAACAAGAAGGTATTGACTATGAGGAAACATTTTCACCAATTGTGAAATGGCACACTATTCATATGGTACTTGCCTTAGTAGCACAAAATATCTAGAAAGTACATCAATTGGATGTTAAAAGTGCTTTTTTAAATGGTGATTTATAGGAAGAATTCTATATGAAACAACCTCAAGGTTTTGAATAGGTGGGTGCTAAACACAAAGTATGTAAATTGATAAAAGCTTTATATGGGCTCAAACAGGCACCCAGGGCTTGGTATGAGAAAATGGATTCATACTTGAAATCCATTGGTTTTCATTGTAGTGAATCTGATGATATTCTCTATTTTTTAGTGCAGGGTAAGAAAATGGTGATACTTGTTCTCTATGTTGATGACTTGTTTATTACAGGTAATGATGAAAACCATAACAAGTATGTGAAGAAGGAATTAAAATATTGGTTTGAGTTAATAGATCCTGGACTTCTTCACTATTATCTAGGCATAGAGGTAACTCAAAAAGAGCATAGTATTTTCATTTCACAAACTAAGTATATTTCTGAGTTATTAGATAGGTTTGGCATGAGTGATTGCAAACCTACCCTCACACCCATGGAAAGTAACTTGAAATTGTCTATGGATGATAGCAGTTCCTTTTTTGATGGCACCACATATAGATAATTGGTGGGAGGTTTGATATACTTGATGACTACTAGGCCTAATATTTCATTTTTCAGTTGGAGTTTTATCTAGGTTTATGCATGAGCCTAGAGAAATTCATTGGCATGTAGAAAAATGAGTACTTTGTTACCTTTAGGGAATGAAAACATATGGCCTAGAATACCACCACAACAAGAACTTCAAACTTGTTGGATATTGTGAAGCAAATTTTGGTGGATGTGTGGATGACAAAGTGTCAACCATAGGATACACTATGCATATGGGTTCAGCTGCCATTGCTTGGTGTTGTAAGAATCAAGATACAGTGGCAAATTCATCAGCAAAATTAGAGTATATTACAGTATGGGATGCTTCCAAATAAATTGTTTACCTTTGTCGTATTCTTGAAGATCTTTAGGTTTCTCAGTTTGCTCTTACATAGTTATCCATCGATAATCAAAGTGCAATCAAGTATGTCCAAGAATCTAGTGTTTCATGCCAAAACAAAACGTATGGATGTAAAATACCATTATCTACAAATGCTAGTGGCAAAGAAAGCTCTTGATCTAATATATTGCCTAACTGCTGATTAAATAGCTGATATCTTCACAAAACTCCATGACAGAATCAATTTTGAAAAAATTAAAAAAATGCTTGGTATGTGTCCAAAGACCTGACTTTGGATCATAGGGGGGTTTGTTAGGACTTGTTCCAAAGTCTTAACATTAGATTAGATTTTTGGTAGGTAATAAATAATTATTGTAAATGGGGCATGCATCTTTTAGTAAAGACACCCCCATAAAATAAACCTTCTTAGTTTTAGTTTTAGGTAGTTTTATATTTTATGTTAATTAATTAGAACTACCTTACGAGTTGTTTTCCCATAAATTTTTGGTTATAAGATTAGTTATTTTTACCAGTCATTGGTAAAAACTATATAAATCCATGTTTGCATTGTAAAAGGGTTAACGGAGTAAAGGCACCCTTATGTACTTTATTTTTTTGAATATTAATAAAATACTTGTGCACTCGCACTAAGCGGGGATAAGGTTCAACCTATTTGGTTCAAAGTGTTATCAAAGATACTATCCTCATATCTAGATAAAGTAACTTCTCATCCTATTAAAGGAGGGCAAGGGATATTCATCTCAAATAAAAGTTGCATGAGGCAGTTTCTATGAGGTGGAGATGTCCTCATGAGTTTAAGAAAAGGGATTTGGGATGGAAGATTATTAAGTTATTTAATGCATCCCACTCATCATAACCCATAAGGATATTGTTATATGCGGGTGCATAATAATTAAGAAGGCCCTTAGAAGGTGGACCTAAAGAGCATTAAAACTTATTTTGATAAGAATGAGAAGGCTAATAAGAAGGTTATAAATTATTTGGTGAGGAAAAAGTAGTTAGTTTAGATTGATCTTGATGTTTGGAAGAAGTGTTAGTAGAAATTGGATTTTCAATAGTATTGAAATATGGTGGGGGAGAAGTAGAAATAGTATTAGATGTGTCATCTAAGGGATAATCATAAATTGAATCATCAAAATAAATAATATCTTCTTGCCCCAACTCATTTAAATGATTTGGAGAAGAATCATGGATAACATGATATGTCTTATGGGAATGAGTGTAGATAGGTTGTGAATCAATGAAATCCACCATTCTTTGCATATTAGTCATGCTAACCACATTCCCTTTGTAATTTGGTTTAATAAGACTTTCCACATTATTGGTGGAAGAAGTGTGCTTGTCTTGACTTTCTTAGATTGGTTGATGATTAGGAAAAAGGTCTTTATAGATAGATAAATGAGAATTTGCTTGAGTTTTATCATGTGATTTGTAGTATTTGAAAACAACCTCATAAGCTTATTAACATTTATCAATAATTGAATCATGATCAAAATTTGGGCCAAGAAGATAGTCCATGGCTAAATTATGAAGCTATCTACAAGTCTTGTGAGAGTGACCCTAGATATAATGAAACCAAAAAAACTTATTAGGATCATATAGTGATTTCATAGGTTGACTAGGGTCAAGCTCTCAAGGGAGAGGCCTGGGTAGACGTTTGAGTAATTAAATCGAGGATAAAGGCTTATGGACATTAATGTTGCTTGTTGAGAAATGAGGATTAGTGAATTGTTGAGAGGGAGATGGTTTCAAAGAAAGGGTAGGAATGATAGCTTGAACATTGTGAATGGTCTTATATGAATCAGTAACACCATCATTGGTATCAATAGTTTGAAATTCTTGCATTAAAGCATTTACTAAGTCCTCAAAACTAGTGATAGAGTGTGTTCTAAGTTGATTTTACCAATCCAAGGCATCACCTATGAGGGTTTTGGCTAAGAATTTGGTGGCAGTAAAGGTATTCAATTTGACCCAATCCTTGTAAATATTTCCAAATGTCTTGAGATAAAGGTTAGGATCAATTGATCTATTAAAGGAAATTGTAGGTGTTATACCTCCAATATCGTGTTAATAATTTGGGTGTTAAGAGGTTCATTTTTTAAATGCTTGATGATGTTGTTGACTAATAGAGGTTGAGGAATGAGATTACCTTGAGAGTCTTGAAGAGGGGGAGAAGGAACACTTTGGTTATCTATGCCCCAAGCCATTGGTTGAGGATTGGATTAAATATTAAGAAGGTGGTGTTGCATTCACATTATTTAATTCATATTATGATATTGGAATGTGTTCATTTGATTGATAATTTGTAACAATAGTTGATGAGTTTTATTAGTATTATTATAAGAAATATTATTGGTGTTTTTATTGGAATTAGTGCATTTGGTACCACTATTAGTGTTGGTATGGGCTTGAGAAGAGCTATGAGAGTTTGAGGCACTAGTGGAAAAATTTGCTTGTGAAGCAAAAGATGAAAGTGTAAATGGTTGAGAAGAAGATGCACTAGAAGCATGAGTGCCTTGGGTATAAAAAATGAACTAGTGGAAGGATTAATTATAATAGATCTTATGGGAGGCCCACTAGATGTAGAGCCTGCCATGTTAGTTGAGATACTAGGCATGGAGGTGGAAGAAGTTAAAGAGTAAGATGTCATAGCATATGAGGAATAAATATTGAAGGAAGAGGTTGAGAAGAAAATAAATTAGTACCCCCAAATATAATTGAGAAAGTATGAGTAGGAGAATGAGGTTCTTCAACTTGATGGCTAATCATGAGGTTATAGATGGTGGAAGGATCCTTCCCTCTATGTTGAGGGAATTATGTGATAAAGAAAATCATACTAGGACAATACTATAATAACTCAAGCTGATCCTCTAAAAGGAAGGTTTTTCTAAAAATAAGTATGAGGAGGGGTCTCATAGTCCATCATGTGGGTTGCAATATGAACATTATAAGCATTTACGAAAGGAGCCTTACTTTGTCTATGGGAGACCCTTTTAGGATTGGAAAATTTCATCATGTCTATTGACTAAACTTTAGAGTTATCACCAAATATAAATTCCATGATGAAAGGAAAAGAGATAAGATGAGAAAGCAAAGGATCAAAAAGTGAGTGACAATAGTACTAGGTCGACCCAGTCAACCTAGTGTAAAATAGGGACTATAAAACTATATTAGGTCCACAGTATCGACCTAGTTGAATGAAAATTAACTGGGGAAGAAGGTAAAGGTTCTATAAATAGCACTAGGGTAACCAAGTTGACCTAGCACAGTATATAAGGGCTAAAAAAAGATGTTGGGATAACCTAACACAACAAACATGGAAGAAATGAAAGCTAATAACAAGCTATGAACTAAAGCAAGATAATTGCAAGTAATGTAAGAAAGTAGTAAGTACTAAAAGGGAAACAAATAATCAATTAAATTAATGATATCCAATCTAATTGATGCACACAAAGTAAATTCTTGAATTAATGCTGGCTAATGCAATCTTTTGCACACATAATTGATCAAAGAGAAAGCAAACAACTCAAAAATAAAGCTAACTACTTGGTCAATCTATAATGTTGATTAGATTATTAAGAATGATTTTAAGTGTAAAGGGAGATTGTCTATAGTAAGGTATTAGATAAAAATATATGGATAATATTAGATAAGTTTAGGATGAAAGGGACTATAGTGGAAATGATATAAAATTGGTATTGGGGCCTACGCCCTCACTTCACATATCACAATGATAAGGGTTTGAGGTGCTTAGACAAAATATACAATTAACCATGATTTATACTTGAATAGAACATCAAGTTAGATTCCCCCTTGGTGATGAAATCCAAGTAGGTTGGCTTGGGTAGTCAAATGTTTAAATTCTTGTTGATGTTTATGTGTTTTGGCTATGTATGCAAAATAATAGAAATAGTGAAACTAAATTATTAATTGAAATCCACCTAATTAGACTATATGAGCTATTATAAGCATGCAAACAACTGAAAAGAAATATGTGATTAACACATATGGTTTATTCTAACTTGGAAACAAGGTATAGTTGAGAAACTATATGGAAAATCATATAGAATAGGGTTGATAGGGTCAAACCTATACTGTGAAAGCAAAGTTTGAAAATGAACTAGGTTAGTCAAGTTGACCTAGTTATTTTAGGATGCATAGAACATAGAATTAGGTCAATAACATCAACCTAGTCAACTATGTAGAGGTAGTTTTGAATATTATAAACTATGAAAGGAAAGTACATAAATAGAAAGAGATAGAGAAGTAGAAACTCACTTGAGTGGTTTAGAGATGAAAATAAATAAGGCTGTTGATCAAGAACCTTGGAGAAAAATTTTAAAAACCTACAAACTGGGTTGAGTTGGTCGACCAAGCAATACAAAAACCTAATGAAAAGTGATAAAAATGTACTAGGTTGACCTATTCAACCTATTTGACTGAATAGGAAGTCTAAAAACTAGAAAAAACTACATTGGGTTGAGTTGATCGATCTAGTTATCTGAATAAAATTTTACAAGTTCTAAAAATTGTACTGGGTCGAGATGGTCAAGCTAGTTACCTATTCTTACAAACCTGCATACAAAGATAAATAAAATGGTTTGATAGAGTTGATCTAACATAATAAATATATGATAAAAATAATTATGAATAGAAATTAAATAAGTGAAAGAAATATTGTAAGGTTTTGATTCATATTGGGTTCACCAGAATGTATGCAATCATAAATGCATCAAGTTCATAAATCATCCTAGATTAGATTAGATAGATAATACCTACATTTATAATTAGGGAGCATAAAATTGTTAATCAAGATCATGACCAATGTGAGGATCCCTTAGACCTAATTAGGGGATCAATTGTCAAAACACACTGTGTGAGATAGGGTTCTAAAGCCTATAGTCTAATATAATCACATAATAACATTAAAATATTTCTATGATTTAATATTTCACTAATCTAATAAGAAAAAAATTAAATCCAATCTTGTGCACACAAAAGCTTGTGGCACAAAGTGGGGGTTAAAAACAAAAAAAATAAACAACTAAACTAAACATGTATAGAAGACATATACTCAAATCAATGTATATATAATTATAATACATGGGATATAAGAATACATATGCTCTATGTATCTACTCTTAGAAATGAGGAATAAATTTATGAATACTTACCTTTGAAAATAAATCTATTGAGCCTCAATCTCCCCCTTGACCAAGGTGCTTCACAAGAGATTGTTGTGGTATGTAAGGATAACAATGATAAATCAGCTCTAGGCTAGACAACATATCTAAGCATCCAAAAGACTTATCCACAAGATGAGATCAAAGCTCCAAAGAAAGTATTGAACCCTAAAGCTTCAATCCCCAAGTATAATGGTCAATAGGTGTATGTTCTTTCACACTTATTTGCTATTATCAAATGGTGATAAATAAACTTTTATATATGATGGTAACTTTCCCTAAAAACTTTCAAGAACATTGGCTATGCTAGGTCAACTTGATTGACCTAGCATGTTTTAAGGGCTAACTCTCTAGGTATGTGCTAGGTCAACTTGGTCGACCTAGCACAACTGATAGGTCAAAAGGGTGCTAAAGAAATAAATAAAGGATAAAACATAGAAAATGATGGGAACTGATATGATTAAGAAGAATAAGCTTGGGTTTAATGGTTTTAGGAGGATAGAGTGTGGATGGAAAATTGTAAAAGGAATGGCAATCTTATGAAGCACCAATGGTTTTCCCACCCCTTTCCAAGTACACCCCTTAAGGCATGCTCTCATAGAGATTGAGACTCAATAGGTTCCTACAAGATACAAAGTTTCAGTAATCAATAAAAGTTTAAAATATTATGTGTATATAGAATATATGTCTAATGAAGAGTGTTAAGGATGTGCTCCCTCAAGAATCTTGGAGTAGTTTGAAGCTAAGTGTAGAATAGCTTAGAGTGTTTGGTTTTGTAGCATATGCACATGTGCCAAAGAAAAGAAGAATGAAATGGGATGACAAAGGTGAGAAATGAATTTTCATAGGGTATAATGATCAATCAAAGGTTTATCAATTATATAATTGTGTCACCAAAGAGCTCATAATCAGTCAGGATGTTTAATTTGTTGAACATGAAGCTTGAAAAGATATACAAGAAGAAGAGCATGTTGAAACAAGGGATAGTGGACCCTTTATTAAATCTTAAATAGTAGGTGGTACAACCACTAATGCACCAAGTTGGACCCCTATTTCACAATGGTCTGATTCATCTAGTGGTAACATCCATCAAAGAGGTCAAGGATTTATTCATGAGTCAACATCCTCCTCTTGCAATTCAAATAAACACCAAGTAAGGATAAGGATCTTTCAAGAAGTCTATAAGCAATCAAGGTGGGATTAAAATGAAGATGAAACTATGAATTATGATCTTTTTTATCATTTGATCCTATTTACTTTGAAGAATCAATCAAGGATAGCAAGTGATGTGAGGAAATTGATGAAGAGATGAACACCATAGAGATAAATGAGTCATGGGAGTTAATTGTCCTACTAAAAGGAAAAGAGGTCATAGGAATTAAGTGGGTGTAAAAGAAAAAAGTTACTCTCAAAGGTAAGATAGTGAGGAATAAGGCAAGGTTAGTGGTAAGGGATACAAGCAAAGTCTTGGACATGATCATAATTAAATTATACCTATTACTTCTTAACACAAGTGTAAGGAATATCATAACCTATAATTAAATTGTAAAGGGTAAGGACAATCATATCCATTAATGCCCAACACAAGTGGAAGGTGCATCAAATGGATGTGAAGTCATCATTTTTGAATGGAGTGATAGAATAAGAGGTCTATGTGGGACAACAACCTAGACATGAGATTATCATGAATGAGAAAAAAGTATAGAGACTAAAAAGGCATTATATGGGCTCAAACAAGCCCCAAGAACATGGTACAACTATATAGACTCATACTTGTTGAGTAACGATTTTAAAAAAAGTGAAAGTGATCCCACACTATACATAAAAGCATGAAAAGAATGTATGTTTATTGTTGTATTTTATGTGGATGATCTAATATTCATCAAAAATACAAATCAATACATTGAATAATTCAAAACATCCATGAAAAATAAGTTTGAAATGATTGATTTGGGCTTCTTGAAGTATTTTCTTGGGATAAAAGTCAAACAAATGGATGAAGGCATATTCATATGAAAAAATAAGTATGCAAAAGATATCTTAGAGAGGTTCAAGATGCTATAAACCAAGCCTATATTCACTCCAACCAAGATAAGCTTTAAGTTGTATAAAGGTGATTTCAATAGTAATGTAGGACCCACGCACTACAAGAGCCTAGTGGGAAGTTTAATGTATTTAACTAAAACAAGGCCATATATCATGTATGTAGTCATCTTCATATCAATATTTATGAATATGCCAAAGGAGACACATTGGCAATCAGACAAGAAGATATTAAGGTACATGAATGGAATAAGGGATTATGGAGTTTTGTATGCCATAACAGATGAGTTTTAATTTGTTGGTTACACAAATAGTGATTGGGAAAGAAGCCTTGATGACCAAAAGAGAATTTAATGGTATGCATTTCATCTTAGGTCAAGATCCATATCTTTCACTTCAAATAAACAACCCATAGTGTCACTTTTTATAGATGAAGTGAAGTACACAGTAGCTAATGTAATCGCATGCCAGGCTATATGGTTGAGAAGGATACTTTTTGATTTGCATGAGGAGAAACAAGGAGTTTATATGGTCTATTATGACAATGTATCATCCTTAGGATTTTATAGTAACCCCATTTTTCATGGTAGAAGCAAACACATTGCAATCAGGCATTACTTTATTTATGAGGTAGTTGAAAATTATGTCATAAAGCTTAGCTTTTGCAAGTTAGATCAGAAACTAGTTGATATTTTCCTTTTGTGGACAACATACCAAACATTTTGGTCCTGCAAACCAAAATTCTCTCTTTTCTTTCTCAAAAATATTTTGTGTAGTTAAGTTATCAAATATTCAAGCCTTTTTAGCTAAGTAAGTTGCAAGTTCAATAGGTGGGCTTTCTTCAAAGGAAGTTCAAAAAACTTAAGGCTTTTCCTTAGTGTTTTGAGGAAGGTTCAATGCTGAGGTTCAATCAAAAGACTTAATGGTGAGATTAAATCAATTGTAATCAACCATTGAACCATTGAACCCTGCCTTCCAAAGGTTCAAAGGTTCAACAAGTTCAAAGGTTCAACAACTTCGGTGGACTTAAAGAAAAGAAGGCTTTGAAGAGTGAAGATTGAACCATTGAACTGTTGAACTTTGAACCAAAAAGAGTTCAAAGGTTCAAAGGTTCAACAAGTTCAAAGGTTTGACAGACTTAGAAAATGAAAGGATCTAGAGAATTCAAAGCTTCAAAGGATTTAAAGAAATGGAATGAAATGTTGAACCATGAACCAAAAGAGTTCAAAGGTTCAAAGGTTCAAAGAGTTCAAATTTTAAAAGGAAGCTTTGAGTGAATGAAGGAAGTAGAAGATTCTAGAAAGAAGTTCAACCAAATGGTTCAAATGAAGAAGAAAAAGAGAGTGAGTGTGGCCCTTTACAAAACATTAAATCGATGAACCATTGAACCTTTGAACCAAAAGAGTTCAAGGTTCAAGGTTTAATTAGGTTCAAGGTGACCTGTGACATCCCTGTAGACATCAAATTTAGTGTAATAGAATAGCTGTTGATTTTCAAAAAACCTAAGAACAAGCTCAGCGACCAACCCAAAAATGAGCCAAAAGAGCAGTAGAAAATGAGAAGATAGCCCTGAGAGCTCAGATCACCAAGGAAAGATAAAACATGGCAAGAAAAGAGAGAACAACTATAGGAAATCTAGAAATATCTGTAAGAGAGTTATTTTTGGTAGGTAGAACAGTCCACCAGGTGGACATCAGAGAGCGCAAACATTTAAAGGCGTGGCTTATTTTTTTACATTGAGCAAAGGTGAATGGACAGCTATGTAAGCATCATAAAGAAGACCAGATAACCCATGCTTAGGAAAAGACATTTGAGATGATTCAAAATGCCAAAGTCAAGGCTGATGACCTATTCTAGCATGACCCTTTCATAGATATTGAATGAATTCAATTCAACATGGGTTATTTTCATGAAAACAAGTGCCCAAGTCTTTCTTGTGATGCTATATATTCTAATCTCTCATTTTTTATAAGGGAGATCTCTCTATTATTAGAAGTGAAGCTTTGCCCAAAATGAAAGGCAATCTTGAGACTTTGAGCTCAGACTGTCAATCATATTTTGTTAAATGAGTGAGAAATCAAGTGACCTTTTAGACTTTGTGTTGATATAGCTTGTGTCATTTAGGAAATTGTTCTTATGTCTGTTCCCTAAATATAGTCTTTTCTATTTAATCAAACAAGTAGAACTAGTGGAAGTAAGCTGGAAGATGTCTTGAAGCTGACTATGGGAGATTTTGTGCTGCCATAATTGCCTTCAATTTGTGTTTTGTGTAAAGGATATTGGACATAATTTGAGCTCCCCTTATCCTTCATAACCTTTTAATCCATTGTAGTTGAAGTGGAGACTTTTGGCTATGCTTCAAACTACTATGTTCTTGTATCCTAATCAGTGGGAGGAATAATGAAAGACTTTGTGCTTTCATTAGTTTCTTGTGGTTTGTATTACTACCCAAGAAGGATCCTCTTATTTGTTGAATATCACTTCTAAAATAAGAGAAGTGCCTTTTTGTAATTACACCAAAATTCTCCTCTATTTTGTGAACATCATCTCTGAAAAAAGAGAGATGGATGGTATGATTTCACCCATGTGTGTATTTTAAGCATATATATAGTATACTATAGCTTATAGGGAACACCCCCTTGCTGAGAGGAGAGATTTGTCCCAATCTGGTTGTGGTCACCACATCTATTTTTCTATATAAATCTCCTTATGTTGTGGTTGATGCACCTATTTTGTTGTCAATCAACTGATGAAAAAATATTCAGCCAACAATTTTTGGTGACTTTCCTAGGGAAAAACAAGAAATTTGAAGCCTCAAGCTTCAAACTGAAGTAGTTCCAATTCTTTTCCATATACATTTTACACTCTGATAGATCCACTATACACACGAAGCTAGAGAGATCAAGGTATTGTTGACCTTGTATTTGAGTTTGTGCAGCAAAATAATTTTGATCTTTCCCCTCCACAAACTCACTTTTAGTGAACTAGGGGTTTTCCTCTTACAAACATCAGGTCCCGAATACCAGGCAAAGCTACTCTTTCTTCTACTAGCAGAGCTTTTTCCATACGTATATCATAGATATTTATTATCCCTCCCTTCAATAGCCATATCATGGTAGTCCAAGGCCCCTGGGGTAATACTTTTGGTCCCTTGAATCTGACCCCACCTCTACATGAGCTACCTTGTAGCTCAAGGAAAAAAATTCCCAAGTTCTATGGTGATGGTAAGGTTCATCTTGATGATCATATTGTTGCCTTCTACATATCTTGTGGTGTAATAGGCATTGAATATGAAGACATTGTAGTCAGACTATTTGTGGAAACACTGCAAGGCACTGCTATAGACTAGTTTTATCATCGATAAGCACAAATAGTAACTGACTGGAACACTCTCAAAGCCAAATTTGAGGCTAGGTTCAAATCTATAGAAGATGCACATGCCCTATTAGCTCAGCTTACACAAATGAAGAAGGAGCCTCATGAACTTATGAGAGACTTCATTGCCAAATTCAACAAGTTGAGGAATAGGATTCCCATAATTGCTCAGCTGACACCTGAGAATGTCAAGTGCTTCTTCATCAGTTCTCAACTTCCTGAAGTAAGTTTCCTATTGAGGTGAGCTAGCTACATAGACCTTACTGTAGCTTAGATTTTGGCCACTGAGGTTGAATATGATCTTATCTTGGTGGGAATGATAAGAAGAGATCATAATAGAGGTAAGTATTCTTCATCTTTTGAATATTCTTCTACAGGCACCACTGATCTGATGGTGTAAAATCTAACAAATGAATTGCTAGCTCTCAAAAAAAATGGCACAAGGGATGTCTGATCCTCCTTCTTATCGGGATATACCAAGGAGGACATTTCCCAACCAATCATATTAGGGAAATGCTGTCAAAAATCAAGGGCAACCAAATCACCTTCCTCCCCCACCAAGGAAGCTTGCCATTAAAGTAACACCAGTGAACTCAACAATTGGTTATCTTGAAACTAAATCTAATTTCTCTTTCCAACTTGAGTTGAACCAAGAAGATGACATTGATTTCTTTGTAGAAGGTCAAGAAGAATCATCTGATGACTCCAACATTGGTTTCCTAAATTACCAAGATGAACCCAAAAGTAAAGGTGAAGTATTTGATGGATCATACAATGTATTTACCAGGTCCCAAAACCAATCAGCTCAACAAGTGGATAAAGGAAAAATAAGGGAATAATATCAACCAACAATTTCAAGTGCTAAATGAGGAACTTCACTGCCTTTCCAATAAAAGGACCCGGTGAGAAACAAAAAAGTAAGTACCTCAAATGTTCCTTAACCTTCTACTTCAAATTCGTAGACTAGTCCTACACCAAAAAAAGAAAGATTGATGGACTGCCTTTCTTTGTTTCTAATTAATTTCAGTCATTTAATATAATTGACCATGTTAAGAAGACCAAAATTCATATGTTGACCATGTTAAGAAGACCAAAATTCAAATGTTTGAGTTTGAATTCTTGCAATCTAATCTTGATCAGTTGGATAGACTCGTTGAATGCATCAAAAATAAAATCGTGCCTACAGGACAAGATATTTTGAAAGTAACTCCTATTATCCCAAAGAACATCCCTACCCCAAATAATCTTGTGATTACTCCTCCAGCTACCCTTGGAAAGATAGAACCATTTTATGTCTTCCTACTAATAAATGGTCATTAGCTGAATAATTGCATAATTGATTTTGCTGCATCTAACAATGTCATGCCTACCAAGGTGGAAAAATTTCTTGGTCTCACACTAACTAAGACCTTTGGAAGATGTTTCTCCATGAAAAAAATAGGTGCCTTTGCTGGGACAAATCAAAGATGATCAATTTGCATTTGCGGCCTTCCCAGATAAGAGAATTAAAATGACAGTCCTGGTGGCCGACGTCCTAACCTCTTATGGCATTCTTCTTGGGTGAAATTTTTACAAAGATATTGGTGAAGAATTAAGCATGGATATGTCTGAGGTGAGGATCCTTGTCAAAGGCATCATGTAAAGGCTACTTCCTGAGAGGGAATCAAAGTACATTGTTACCCAAACATCAGCCCCTGAAGCTCAAATTCTGTTTGAGTCTTTAGGCATGGGCAATTACTTTTTGTCTACTAGGGATGTTCCTATTTTAGTAGATGAAAGCTTAACAGCTGACAATCCAAAAAGTTATATAAGACATCAGAATAATTGGTAGGGTGTAATATAGATGAAAAATGATCTTCTCTCCCTAATGAAGAAAAATTTGAAAGAAGATCAGATTCTAATGATGTTTGGATTCTAAAATTTGATGGTAGCAATTCTTCTATCGACTCTAGAGCTAGAGTTGTTTTAATATCTCCTCAAGGAGATATTTTCCCCTATGCATTTAAGTTGCAATTTAGCAACACCAACAATACTGTTGAATATGAATCACTGCTGCTTAGTTTAAATGCTGCTCAAGATAAAGGTGTTAAAATACTTCATGATGAAGGAGATGCTAAATTGGTGGTTTGTCAGGTAAAGAACCTATATCAAATCAAGAATGAGAGATTGTGTAATTATCACAATTTGGTGTGGGATTACATTGAAATATTTTATGCTTTCAATATTTCTACCATGCCTAGATAATTCAATAGCCGTGTAGATGCATTGGCCATCTTTACAACTCTCTTGGTTCCTCACTAAGATTTCAAAGAATATAGGTACACTATCGAGCTGGTATTTTGACCAAGTTTACCTAATAATGCTAACCATTGGTAGTGTTCAATGGTGACAACTAAATCACTACTTTTATAGAATAGATGGATAGGTTTGAAAAGCTTTAATTTGAAGGTAATGAATCCCCTGCCCATCATGAATCAGCTTTAAAAACAAATTCTGATGAAGAGTTCCTTCAGCTCAAAGGGAATAAATTCCCAAAGGATTAGTTTCTCTTGAGAAACTTTTCGACAAGCATGATATGTTTATCAAGGAACATCAAATAGATTCAAAATACTCCAAAGATTTTGATCAAATAAATTTGAGTATAGAAGACAATTTAAAAATGGTCAACATTGGGAATTGTTGTACCCCTGATGAAAAACTCAAATTTATCACTCTGCTTCACCATTACATTGATGTTTTGGCATATTCATATGATGATCTAAAATCTCTCAGACCTGAAGAAATAAAGCATGAAATTCCTCTCAAGATTGGGTTATTGCCTCACAAGTAGAAGCAAAGGTAGTACAATCCCAAGATATCAGCCATGATTTTGTTTGAGATACAAAAAATGTTGAATGCAAGAATTATTTTCCCAATCCATCATTCCACTTGGGTTGTGAATATATTCCTTGTAAGAAAGAAAGATTGATAAATCTACCTATGTGTTGAATTTAGAAATCTAAATCAGTCATCTTTAAAGGAAAACTATCCCCTGCCCATCATGGATCAACTGCTACAAATAATGACTAGCACTAAGATGTTATCAATGCTAGATGGATTTTCAAGATATAATCAAGTAGAAGTTGGTGAAGCAGACCAACATAAGACCACCTTAATAACACTTTGGGGCACTTTTGCATATTACAAAAATGTCTTTTGGCTTGATCAATGTTGGTGCCACCTTCCAAAGAGCCATGGATCTTGCTTTCAGAAATGAAATGGGTAAGTTCATTATGGTATACCTTGATGATTTGATAGTCTTTTCTAAACATCACCCTAATCATGTGCATCATCTAAAATAAGTACTGGAGTGATGTAGGCAAAATGATATTTTTGTTAATCCCAAGAAATCAATTTTTGAGGTTATAGAAGGTAGACTTCTCAATCACACTATGTCTCGAGAAGGCATAAAGATCGACACATAAAGGGTCAAATCCATTCAAGGGCTTTCTCTTCCTGACAATAAGACTATAGTGCACTCTTTCTTTAGAAAGGTGAATTTTATACAAAGGTTCATTCCTAAATTCATAGAGAAGACTCACCACATTATAAATATGATGAAGGGTAAAGCCACTTTTAGTTAGACTAAAGAAGGTAAATCAGCATTTTGAGATATCAAGGAAGCTATCACCCACGCCCTAATTCTAGTTTTTCCTAATTATACCAAAGACTTTGTGGTGTATAGCTATGCTTCTGAACATATGCTTTTAACCATCTTGGTTCAACAGAATAAAGAAGTTGTGGAATCTCCCATATCTTTCATGAGTTATCCTCTCAAAGCTCATGAGATGAAGTACTCAACCATGGAGAAGCATGCTTATGCTATGGTAAAGGCGATAAAGCATTTCCATTTTTTACATCTTAAACTCACACACTATTGCTTTGGCTCTTGATACAACAGTCAAAAGCATACTAACTCAGCAGGATTTTGGAACCAAAAGGGGCAATTGGATTTTTAAAATCCTAGAGTTTGATCTTGTCATCAAACCAATGAAGCTCATGTGGGGAAGGGGCCTCTGCCAATTAATTTATAATAACATACCAAAAGAAGTAGGGCATGAAGAAACAAAATTATAAGACATGCCAACAGTTCTCTTTGTCACCACTACGAATGAGTGGTATTCAAATATTGCTCATTTCCTTACCTATGGTGAGTGTCATGCTCACCTGTCTCATAAAGAAAAGAGGACTATTAATTTGAAATCTTCTAATTTTGTCTTGTGGGATAATGGTCTATAAAAGATGAACCTTTATGGGGTATTATTTCGCTACATGGATGAAGCGCAATACAACAAACTTTTAGAGTCCTTCCATAATTTGGCTTGTGGAGGATATTTTTTTGTGCCTGTGACTGCCTATAAGATTTTGTGAGCTAGGTACTATTGGCCTACTCTATTTCAAGATTCATATGTTTGGGTGCATAAATGTGAGTTGTGTGAATAGTTCATTGGCAAACCCAAGCTAGCTACATTACCTCTCAATCTTGTGGTGATAGAAGAGTCATTTTAGCTATGGGGGATTGATTTCATTAGCACTATAAATCCTTCCTCAAGTGTTGGATATGATTATGTCCTTACAGCCACAGACTACTTCACCAAGTGGGTGGAGGCCATTCTAGTCAAGCATGCTACTTCAGAAGTAGTGTGTAATTTCCTCAAGGAAAACATCATTTCCAGGTTGGGAGTCCCAACCAAGATTATAATAGACAATGCAGCCTATTTCTCTTCTCATGAGATTACCCAGTTCTATTACTCTTATGGGATTATTCTCTCCCATTCTTCTGACTATTATCCACAAGGAAATGGTCAAGTAGAATCAAGCAACAAGAACCTAGTGATGATTATCAGGAAGCTAATAGAAGATAATCAAAGAACTTGGCATAAAGCAATACTTGATGCTTTATGGGCAAATAGAATTACACCCAAGAGGGTAATTGGTATGTCCCCATTCCAAATTCTATATGGTCTCAATGTATAGAAACCAATCACCCTAGAATTACCAGCATTAAAGTTAGCAAAGGTAGTGGAAGATTCAACTTTTGAAGGTTCCATTGTCAAAAGGATCATGTGCTTAACTGAGCTTAATGAGCAAAAAACTATGGTGGTGGACCGAATTGCAATGCATAAAAGTCTAGTGAAGATACTCTTTGACCAGAAGCAAGGATTCATGATTTTTAGGTTGGAGATTAAGTCTTGTTATGGGACAAGAGGAGAGAACCAAAAGGAATGCATGGAAAATTGGATTCCCTGTGGAAAGGCCCATTCTCCATTCATCATTTAAATCATGAAAATAGTTTCTTGTTGAAATATCAAGATGGAACGCCATTTGCTCTGCCTCATAGTGGGTAGCATCTGAAGCACTCCAATCCTTGAAGTATCAGATAAGTCCATTTGTATATATGTATAGTCTTTCTTTGTTTTGTGTTTTTCACCATTTCTTTTAGAGTTATTTGTTTTTGGCACTTTTATTTTTTGGTAGCATGACTCTGTAGCCCAATGGCATAGATGAAGGCACCAAGATTCTAGTTTCTACTCCCTTCAATTTCTTCTATTTTCAATTGATGGAAGTTCCCCAACTATAGCCAGCTGTTGTTCCCAAAATCTGTCACTTGATTTTGTGGACAACATACCGACCATTTTGGTCTTGCAGACCAAAATTCTCTCTTTTCTTTCTCAAAAATATTCTGAGTAGTTAAGTTTTTCAAATATACAAGCCTTTTCAGCTAAGGAAGTTGTAGGTTCAACAGGCAGGCTTTCTTTAAAGGAAGTTTAAAACACTTAAGGCTTTTTCTTAGTGTTTTGAGGATGGTTCAATGCTGAGGTTAAATCAAAATACATAATGGTGGGATTCAATCAATTGGAATGAACCATTGAACCATTGAACCATTGAACCTCACCTTCCAAAGGTTCAAAGGTTCAACAAGTTCAAAGGTTCAATGACTTCGGCAGACTTAAAGAAAAGAAGGCTTTGAAGAGTGAAGTTTGAACCATTGAACCATTGAACTTTGAACCAAAAAGAGTTCAAAGGTTCAAATATTCAACAATTTTAAAGGGTTTGATAGACTTAGAAAATGAAAGGATCCAGAGAGTTTGAAGCTTCAAAGGATTTAAAGAAATAAAATGAATCGCTGAACCATAAACCAAAAGAGTTCAAAAGTTAAAAGAGTTAAAAATTTGAAAGGAAGCTTTGAGTAAATGAAGGAAGTGGAATATTATAGAAATAATTTCAACCAAATGGTTTAAAGAAATGGTTCAATTGAAGAAGAAAAAGAGAGTGAGCATAGCACTTTACAAAACATTGAATCGATGAACCGTTGAACCATTGAACCTTTGAACCAAAAGAGTTTAAGGTTCAAGGTTCAAAGAGGTTCAAGGTGACTAGTGATGTCCCTAAAGACATCAAATTTAGGGTAATGGAATAGCCATTGATTTTTGAAAGACCTAAGAACAAGCTCAGTGACCAGCCCAAAAAGGAGCTGAAAGAGCAGCAAAAAATGAGAAGATAGCCCCAAGAGCTCAGATTGCCAAGGAAAGACAAAACATGGTAAGGAAAGAGAGAAAAACTACAAGAAATCCAAAAATACCTATAGGAGAGCTATTTCTAGTAGGTGGAATAGTCCACTAGGTGGACATCAGAGAGCACGAGCATTCAAAGCCATGGCCTATTTTTCTACATTGAGTAAAGGCGAACAGACAACCATGTAAGCATCATAAAGAATAATAGACAACCCATGCTTAGGAGAAGATATTTGAGATGATTTAGAATGCCAAATTCAAGGCTAATGACTTGTTCCAACATGGCCCTTTCATAGATATTCAATGCATTTTATTCAACATGGAATATTTTCATGAAAACAAGTACCCAAGTCTTTCTTGTGATGCTATATATTGTAATCTCTAATTTTGTATAAGGGAGATCTCTCTGTTATCAGAAGTGAAGCTCTACCCAAATTTAAAGGCAATCTTGAGACTTTGAGCTTAGACTATCAATCATATTTTTAAAAATCAATGAGAAAACAAGTGACCTTTTAGACTTTATGTTGATATAGCTTGTGTTAGTTATGAAATTATTCTTATGTTTGTTCCCTAAATACAGTCTTGTCCATTTAATCAAACAATCAGAACTAGTGGAAGTAAGCTAGAAGATGTCTTGAAGCTGACTGTGGGAGATTTTGTACTGCCATAATTGTCTTTAGTTTGTGTTTTGTGTAAAGGATATTGGAAAGACTTTGAGCTCCCCTTATCCTTCGTAACCTTTTACTCCATTTTAGTTGAAGTGGAGACTTTGGAATACACTTCAAAATAATATTTTCTTATGTCTTAATCAGTGGGAGGAACAACGAAAGACTTTGTGCTTTTGTTGGTTTCTTGTGGTTTCTGTTACTACCAAGGAAGAATCATGCTATTTGCTAAATATCACTTCAGAAAGAAGAGAAGTGCCTTTCAGTAATTACACCAAAATTATCCTCTATTTAGTTAGCATCATCTCTGAAAAAGAAGATATGGATGGTATGATTTCACCCCTGTGTGTATTTTCAGCATATATATAGTATACTATAGTTTATAGGGAACCTCCCCTTACTGAGAGGAGAGATTTGTCCCAATCTGGCTATGGTCACCACATCCATTTTGTTGTATAAATCTCCTTATGATGTGTTTGATGCACCTATTTTGTCATCAATCAGCTGGTGACAAAATATTCACCCAATAGCTAACTTCCCAACTAGCTTTGGAAATTGACAGTTGCAAGAATTAAATGCAGCCTCTTTCAAATTTAAAATTTGGAGCCCTTTTTATTCATTAGGGTGGGGGAAAATATATGAGGTAGCTGAGTTTGTAAAAAAGGAGAAAAATAAAAAGAGAAGACTATTTTAGAAGATTAATTCAATGTAACAACAATAATAAAAGAGAAAAAGAAAGCAATAGCTTGTAAGGAGAGAATATAGAAGACAATTTTTACACAAAAACAACCTATAGGAGAGTAGAGCAAGGAAAGAATAGGGGAGATATTCCCAATAGTCCATAGTAAAGAAAACAAGCACTAGTAGTAGTATGTGTAGTAAAATAGAGGATATTGAACACAGTCCATAACAAGGAAGAATGAGAAATAATAATTAAGCAAAATCCTTTCTATATGTGTTTTTAGTGAGACATTCGTACACAACTATAGTTATTCTTGTATAAGGAGTTTTTCACATTTAAATATATGCAAATTTAGTGTTTATTTCTCTATTTTCTCTCCTCCCATGTTTCAATCTATTGTTGTCTATTTGCTGCCCACTTGGGCCCTTCAAATTTGGTAATTTTTTGCCTATATAACCATTAGTGATACAAGCATTTCCAACACCCATTAGAATCATTTGATATTAATGATAATATGGATCCTATTTTGGCATTGGAAGGATCTCTTTCATCATTTTGGTGAACCTTCACCCTCCAACTTAGCCATTATTCATATTGTTTCATGCTGCATAAGCATCTTAATCAACCCATACAACTCATAACTTATCCATACAGCCTTTTGATCTCTTATTTGGGGTCATCATCTTCATTCCTCCCCTAACCACCACATATTTAGTCAAAATACATAACTTTATTAAAATATGGTTTATTGATAGGGGTACTTATACTAAATGGTGACACTCACATGCTAAATTCATGTAGATTAACCAATATTCTAGGCTCATCCTTTTGTTCTTCAAATGGCCTATTTTTTATCATTCAATTCCTACAAATAAGATGAATCTTCTATCTGGTTATACATGGCACTACACTTGACAGTGTATAATTAATTTTTTTTTTGTAGATTATTTTTCACCTTTAGCTTGGTATTACCTCTCCATATTGAGTTCTAAACCTAGCTAGATTACCACTTATCTACCTCAAATAACACACTTCTGTTAAGCAAATTTTGTTATACTGGTTTTCCTAGTGAATAAATTATCATCTACATCAAATTCAGCTTTGTTTGATTGATTCACCATTAGCACCTTAGTTTTTTGAACTTACTACTACCACAAAACTTTGATAACTTACTTTGTTATTTTTTAGTGATTTCACCATTATATTCAGTGATGCGTTGTCTACTTCTACATTGACTCAACATGTTTAACAACCCTGGTCAAATTGCCACTTTTAACTCAATCCAAGTTAAATAGCCACTTTGATATCAATCCCATAATTATCAAAATATTTGATTTATTTATTTTTTTAAAACAATCTTTAAAAATCATAATGTTAAAAATAGGTATTAAATTGATTATTTATATGCTTGAAATGGTAAATAGGCACATTCGGTATATAGGTTATTTTAGAACCTTATTTTAAAAGCTTATAGGTTCAACACTTACCCAACCTTTTGTATAAAGTGGAGATATTAGTAAAAGGAGAGATATTCCTTTTATGTTGGTAAAAGTAAGTTGAGAACTTATTTAAAAGTGAGGTGCCTTTTATTTGTTAAAGTGGGTATGCTTTTGTATAGAGCTCCATATTGATAGTGGGGAAATCTTTATAAGTGGGGTCATTGATAAAGTGGTTCTCATTTTAAAAAAGGGAAGGGCCAATTCTCACCACACTACCTTTTAAAGGAGGACATTGATTTTTTATGAATCGATTTTTTATGTTTTTGCATATAAAATCAATATATTATAAAGGAGGATATTATAAAGAGTTGATTATTATTTTTTCACATTCCTTATCTTACTTAACAAAGATAGAGGGTGAGGTTTGGTCTGATAGGAGGTTAGACCCCATCACAGATAAAACAATTCATTCTCACTCCTCCTTACCTTCATTTATTAGAGGTCATTGTTATTTGCACTTGTACCCTCTTGGACCATATTTTTTTCTGTATCATCACTCTTTACACACCAATAGACACATGTTTCAATGGAGTCCAATGTCTCATTTTGAGTGTGTACTATATTTTTGTGCCACTTGTACTCATGGATGAATTTTTGATAGATCCTAATGTCCTACATTATTGAGTACATTTTTGTACCATTGTGTTTTTTGGCTACACATTGCTCTTATTTTTTAGTTGATGCTTTTGGGCCTAAAATTACTACACACTATATATATCCCACTCTAGTTCTACTTGCATACATGCCTACACCTTTTGAGAATCATATATAGGGTATATCTACCCCTATCTACCCTATTAGATGGATTTATTGGCATGACATTGGTTATTCAATAGGTGTTTTATTTTGATTGGGACATTTTGATAACAAAAATCCTAATTTTCTATGCTCCCCTCTTCATGAGGTTTTTTTTATCACAATGAGTTTTGTTGTACCATTCACTTAGGCTTGAACAACCTGATATTATAGTTTTTAGACATGATCTACCTAACACATATTTGGATGTTACTTTATATTTTTATACTATGAATTTTGCTCTTAGTCATATATTGGCATCTTCATCCACAAGACATAGTAATTTTGGATGGATTTTAGAAGACTTGTGGTGGTATAAAAATTCTTTACAAGTATTTTACCAATATGGTTCCTCCATTATTCAACTTCCTTTTATATATACTACTCCCTTATTTTAGGAACAACTCTTTTGTTCTTGATGGCATATTCCATAGATTAATAACAATCTAGGTTTCTTGCATCATCTATTATTTTTTCTATATGAGATATTTTATATTCATATAAGTTATAAAGTGCCAAGGGGGGTTTGTTTATTTAGGCTTGTCTACCTTCATGCCTTTGTATACTCTATTATAGTCATCTTTTCAATCTTTCAATTGCTTAACCTTCCCATCACCACTAAGGCATCTTCTTGAGAGATATTTATTTGGTATCTTTGAAACCTTTTTGATAGTTGATAGTATCCTTTAGATTTATTGTGTAGACTAATCTCTTTATAAAGATTATATATGATGGTGAATATAGTGTCATTATATTAATGTTTGAGTAGTGGATTAGACCATTCATACAGACTTTGTTTCATCACTCCACTAGGTCAAAGTATGGGGATTATGGTGTATATCATGCTTATCTAGTTGTCATTTTCCTTTCTAACCCTTGTTATACTACATCTTCTAGTAGTACATTGAATTCAATTAGTGAACATTTTCTCACTATCAACACCTTTGACAATCTCTTTTCATAAGAGCTATTATGGTTAATTCTAGTGTTAGTTATTTTTATGATCGAGCAGTGGATCTAGACCACACATTTAGATTGAGTTCCTTTATGACCATTGATTACACCAAGTGTATTTATATTTTATGTCCTTCATTCCATCTAGTTCACCTTTTTAGCATTATGTTTAAGTATTAAGCTATTTTCTTTCCTGGGATACCTTGAAACATATGCTTTGATCTCTCAACTTTAGCTATTATTACTAGTTCTTGGGTACTTTGTAGTGATACATTTCATCCTTAGTAATTATTTTCCCCTAGTTTTAATCAGTGGTTCTTAAAAAGTGAGCCTCATAAAAAGCATTATTTATTATTTGACTTGGTAGTCATAATAACTCAACATCCATGTATTATGGTAAGATGGATTGGTTACCATAGTGATACTTTATATTTCACTATGATTTGTACATACATACCTAATCAGGCCTATTTATTAGGACCCATTTGTTGAGGTCAACATGCCCCCATTTCTTAAAAATGGGGACCCTTGTGTCAAATTATGCATATTTTTACCTTAAAATTTGAAATTTTTTTTGATCAAAATATATCTAGAATGTTTTCACTTTTTTCATAACTCTCATTTGGAATAATGGACATGTTTTTAGATGATCATGGTTTCACCCCTTCTAAATTTTCTAAAAATTATTGCTTGTGTTTTTGTCTTGCAGGTTCAATGGAATCTCATTTGGGACTAAACAAGCTTAGGGTTTTGTGCTTCAATGTTAAATTAATCTTTTGTTATCCTTTGATCTATCAAAGATTGTTTTGATCTATTTTTATTCATGTCAAAACCTCATTTTAATGTTTTAAACTTGGTTCCCTTTTGAAATAAATTCAAAATTGCATCAGAAAAAAATGTATGAACACTTCAATTATGCCATGGACTTAGTATAATTTGTATCCTACATATTAATTGTATTTTTCAACACAACCAAAACTTAGTATAAAATCTTATGCTTGGTTTTCATATGTCCCATGGCTACTTTATCTATTTTGTTATTGGCATGGTCTAACTAACACATGGTCCCTTTGTTATAAAGCTTAGCTGAAAGCCTTACCCTAAG
This sequence comes from Torreya grandis, assembly GCA_037957365.1. NCBI lineage: Eukaryota > Viridiplantae > Streptophyta > Pinopsida > Cupressales > Taxaceae > Torreya > Torreya grandis. The sequence goes on from JARHVA010000960.1 coordinate 3,867,136, forward strand.
GTTTATCATGTTTATTAATACAATGAAAACTTTAGGCTAAGACTCTATGATATGTATTTTTTTATGGGGTCCCCTTAATATGTTTTAGACTTAACCTAAGACTGTAGCCTAAAATCTTTATTCATAATTTTTAATATGAAGGAACACATTATTTTATGTTCCCCAAGCACTGACTTAAACATCATTTTTATTTGTAGGATCAATGATCCAAATTTTCTTATATGATAAAAATCCAACTATGCAAACTTAAATTCAAAAACCTTTACCCAAAGCTAAATCTTGAACATCTTTCAAGGATCAACAATAAGCAATTGCTCAGGCAGGATTGATCCAATGATGTATATCAAGTCAAGATTGCAATGAATATCTAGGATAAATGAGAAGGTTATAAGCATCACACTCACAATTAAAGAACATTGAGAACTAACGGTGTTTAACCCTATAGATAAACATTTAATGGTCTATGTTTTCTCATATGAATATGATCAAATGATGCATAAAAAATGTTAAAAAGTAAAGGATAAATGTGGAGATGACACATGGAATACCTATGGGCCACAAACTAAATCTTGATCATCCCTAAAATATTGATGGTACATGATGTAGCATACACATTTTGATCACTGGTCTATAGAGCTAGAGGTAAAATTAGATAGATCAAGATCAATAAATGTGATTGATTTGTGCAATTAAGATCAAATATGTGTAGCAAACATTGAAAAATTAAGGCAAATGTGTAAAGGACAAGTGTCATAACCATAGGGAATATAGATAGTAGCCAATGGTGTTCAAGTCCTCAGATCAAAGTTGATGGTCCACATTAATTCATGTAGAGATGATCCAATAGTGTGAGATCAAGTTGGAATTTTCAAAAGATAATGGTTACCTTTTAAATATTAATGAGTAGAATGTCATGATGATGACACATTGGATCCACATAAGCTTGATGTGTGAAGTTAGATATTTTGGGGACTCAGTAAATGTATAGGTATAAATGAAAAGATCTAAACACAATCTAAGTCATAAATCTCAAATATATTCAAATAGCTACCACCATTAAAGCACTATAAGGAACTTTTAGAAAAACCCTCGCACATCCAAAAGCCCTAGTTTGACCATGTGATCATCATAATCAAGCCAAAAAGATTAAATTATCATATGGGAAAGGATAATTTGATCCAAAACTAAATTATATACCACTAGTAAGTAGTTTATAGAAACTTATAGCTATGTCAACCCAAAAAAGTGTCTCCAGAGAAGGTGTATAAGTTTATTTGACCTCAGATGTAAAGGGAAGAGTTTTCAAGGACATGCAATTCAATGCCACAACTTTAAATATTGGGGACAATAATTGGTTAAGATTATTCTAGACTATTAAGAACCAATAACTCATCATGGTAAAAGAGGAGAAGAACATGTCATCAAGAAGGCTCTATTACAACATAATTTCCATTCAAATGATAGGTCTACACTATGCAATATCAAAACTCAAGGTACTGCATTGTATAAACAGTCTCTCTTATTTTTAGAGAAGGTAAAATTGATAAGGGCATGTTAATCAATGAACATACTCATATAACTATAGCTTATATCTCTACCATAGCATTTAAAAACTATTACAAACTTCCTAAACTCCAAATAGACCAAACCATAATTAACAATTGGGCCAAGGAAAATGACTTAAAGACCATCCTTTCCCTATGGTTATATTTTGGAAATTAGGTGTTTTTATATTTCAATAGAAACATTCCCTTTCATCATTCAGACTTAGGATAAGGATGATAATGACAATGATGAATAGGTTTTGTGGAAATTGAAACAACACATATGTAGACAATATTTAGGTGCCCTTAGTCTATTTTATGGTTAAGAATCATCTCACCCCTCCCCTTGGTGAAATGGTCAGCACATATTTAAGTAGGCAAGTATTTGTAGTTAGGAAGAAAAATAGAAACTAATTCTACATGATGTCATACCTCCTAGACATCATGCTTGCCACAAAAAATATCCCTAATCTTAGGGAATGATCACCTAATGGGACAAAAATAGTCTCCCAATACTATTCAAATTTTCACATATTCAAATATAGGGACCACTTGTACTTCATTTGTGACTATATTTATCCAAACCTAGCTGAGGCCATAACTGAGAATCTAATTCCAAGAGTCAGCCCCTTGACCAAGAAGTCAATTGAGTCCATGAGAGACATCTAGTTGTATCCATATTGAAAATTTATTTGGATTAAAGGAACATAATACACCCCCTCAAATTTCCAGTCCATGTGCTAATCAAATTAGCTGAGTATGAGGTGGCTTACCAAATGTGTAATGTGATAGATCTTTGTGCAAAACCAAGAGGAAGGGACTTCTTCATAGCCTCCCCTTAACCATTGGAAGGATTGTTTTGGCACAATACGACAACATTGAGGCTACCTCAAAACATAGGACCTCTTTTAATCTCCAAATGGATTATCTAAGGTAGTGAGATTCAAAGGGAAGGGTTAAAGAACACTTGAAGGACAAGGGAGTAAATGTACACTATTATCATCAACTTGGTGATTTTTACCCCATATATACAAATGCCTCTTCATTTTCTAAGGTCACCTTTAGGTTGAAAAAACACAACATCAAACCATAGTATAAAATGTAGAGGGCGCAAAAAGGGTATGATGACAAATGGAAATTAGGGCCAAGGTAATACCATTTTTTGAGTGGTGCACCTAATAGACCTCCACCATCCTAGTTATAGATAAAATCCATACTTGAGGCACAACTTGACCATAGGAAATAAAAGAGAAGGATAGATGGAATTGCATCGTCTTTAACTCAAGCAGAGGAGTAGGGATCACCTATGGAGGAAGTCCATGTGGTAGCACTAGACCTTGGTAAAATAATTGAAGATGCTTTAAAAATGTTATCATTAGCCTATTAGTTTGAGGATGAAGAAATGGAGGAATCCAAATAACAAAAATGGAAATAAGTGTTGGACCTAGTTCCTATATACCCCCTTCCCACCCCCCCACCACTTCATGCCTCCTTTATTTTTCATGGATTACATGCGGGTGTCCATGGATTTATAGGAGGTTGGTGAGAGAATGGAAGGCTATATTTCATCCATAGAGGATGGATTTGAATGTCTAGGAGATTTATAAAGAATTAAAAATTCTTATAAGTCTCTAGAAAAGAATTGGTGGGTGGCTAAAAAAGGATTAGATGATGATATAGATATGTTAGATTAATAACTAAATAGTAAGTGAGGATTTTGAGACTGATTTGTAGGAGTGTTAGTGGGAGTAGGTGAGGGTAGTTGAAGAGAAATTTAAAAGTCCCTAAGAATTGTGTAAGTGGAGATTAATGTTAAATAACATTAACATAATATATTTAATTGACATGAGGGATGTCGTAAGGTTAATGTGATATGTGAGATGCAAGAAGAGTGTTAATGGATGTAGATAGTGTTAGTATGATGTTAAATTAAATTAATGGAAGTAGATAAATTTAAAAATATATATATCATGCAATATTTTTATAGCATGTTAATAGTGTAACCTTGTTTTAATATAATGATGACCTAGATGTTTGACTATTTTATCTATAATGATGTAGCACTTCATTATATAACTTAAGCATGATAGAAAAGGATGTGGATGGTTCAATTTATATATTTATCAAGATGATGTGAACCATTGATTTTGATTAATGGTGGAGGATTATTCCACATGTGTATATTATTAAATTTAATTGATAATATTACTACATTTAGTTGGTGGGATTATGAAATTAGATAGTGGGAATCTTAGCATTACAAAACTAGATGGTGTGAAATAGGTTGAAATTTTGGGATTATGAAATTATGGTAATGGGAATCTTTGGATTATAAAATATTCAATGGAATTATAAAAAATAGGCAATGAAAAATAGGTGGGGACTTTGGGATCATTGAGGATTAAGAGGGATTGACTGGGATTATTAAATTTTATAGTCAAAATATGTGGGGGAAATATGGGATCATGAAGATTATTAAATGATGGTGGTGGAGAGATGAGGTAGATTATTTAATTCTCTAAATGGTGATTTGAGACAATTGGATTTATTTTATTTATAAAATTATGGAATTTAACATTCCATGAAATTTATTATTATGGAAGGATTAACTAGTTAACATGTGTTAATTAACTAATATGATTAATAGTGAATGATAAAAAGATTAGGGTTTATCATGGATGAACCAAGGATGATTAGTGGAAATTAAGGATGATGTAATGTGGATTATATGAAAAATTCAAAATCAACAAAAGCTGTAAAATTCTAGGTGTCTACAAAATAAAGTAAGAAACATCTAAGTTAATGAATAAATAAAGGAAATAATATAGGGATAGAGATACATACCTTTGGGCCCATCAATATTTCAATCTCCCCCTTTGGCTCAAGTGGCACTTTGAAATATATGATGTTGTTTAAATTCTTTGAATTAAATAAGAAGACCTGAATATATTTATTTGGGGATTCTAAATACTATGAGACCTTCTTGGTTCAACTTCTACCATTGAGCTTTAATGACTATAAACAAGAAAATATCTCCAAGATAAAAAAAAAAATCTTTAAATATCTGAAATACTACATAGGATAAGAAACATAAACATAAATAGAGTGTAAATATCTCATTGGAAATGAAATATGACCCCTTTATATATTATTACAAACCATAAAAGGAACAAATGAAACTAAGTCCATTGAAATGTAGGAAAGGGTCAAATAAAAGTAATATAATGTGTGTGTGTGTGTGTGTGTGTGTGTGTGTGTGTGTGTGTGTGTGTGTGTGTGTGTGTGTGTGTGTGTGTGTGTGTGTGTGTGTGTGTGTGTGTGTGTGTGTGTGTGTGTGTGTGTGTGTGTGTGTGTGTGTGTGTGTGTGTGAACTTAAACATTTATTTTGTGTGGGGGGTTGGGTTGGTTGGGTGTGTGCATGTTTTTGTTTTGTGTACACACACACACACATGAGCAACTAAAAGGTAGATCAGGTAAATTTGAAAATGGCAATGTGAAGGAAATCTAGTGTTGTTAGGAAGTTAGATGGAGGAATAATTTGGAAATATTCAACATTATCATTTACATTGAGATATAAATATTTTATAATATTTATGGAAATTGGTTATATTTATAAATCAAACCACCTAACATGTTCAACAAATGCAAACATAAACAACTTACTTTTATTTTCACTAAACTAACAATACTTATAATATGAAATGGGTGTTTATACCCCATAATAGAAAAATAATATCTAATAATTAAAAACATAAACATGAAAAAATATGACTTTGGATCATATGATCGAAAAAACCACCCCTTGATCCAAAGCATTATAT
>JARHVA010000960.1:3877500-3882500 GCA_037957365.1 Torreya grandis
CATCCATGAAGGGAGGGCCATTCCATGATGGGGGATTGTGCATGGGATCAATTGTTTATTTTTTATGTGGAAAATCATTCAGATGATGCTCTCCCTCCTCACATCATTACTTATTTAGAGACTACACTTGAGATTGCCATAGATACTATAATTTGGGAAGTTATGCTTTGTGTATCCTTATATCTTGTATTTTGTGTTATAATTATTAATATTGAAACATTACTTATGATGAGATTTAATTGTTTACTTATTGTATATTACAAATAGTGGTTGTATAGTTATACCAGTCATGGGTTGGAAATTTATAATTACTTTCTATATTTAGTTATGTTGTGTTTCATCTGATGATAGTGATCAGTGATGGTTAAATGTCACATGCTTATTTTATAGTTAACATACTTAAAGTGTTTTATCTGAATCAATAATTAGATTCTTGTGATGAAATATAATGAAATATTACATTGATTAATTAAAAAAAATATATGTTTTTTTGTGGGGATGTTACATGTAGTATCAGAGCCAAGTTCAAACTCTAGAACATGATGAGTCCACTAACATTTTTGTATCCTTCTATTTACCATAAAGGATAATGGTGAAATCTAGAGTATTTTGATAGGGTCCTTCAAATGCCAATGATAATAACCCTTCATTTGATCCTAATCAATTTGTTTTTATCAAGAAGCAAAGTTGGTTCAGATTTTTATAGCCATTAATGAGACTAAGGACTAAATTTCAGCCCTAAAATAGGAAGTTCATGGCCATGAAGAGGAAGTACACCAAGATGTACATGGAGACCATCTCACTGAATAGGAAAAACCTCAGGATGTAAAAGCACAAGTAGATGCAGTGTTGGCTAGTGATATGAAAAAGGTGAACCCACCTAAGTTTGATGAAACTTTTTTAAGTGATAGTTTTAAGTCATGGTTGACTGAGATGGAGAAATATTTCAAAAATTGAAAATAATCTAAGGTCACCAAAGTTGTTTTCGGAGCTTAATAGTTGGGTGGTGAAATAACTACATGGTGGGCCAATAAGAAGTTGGAAATGAATCTTAACTTGATCATCACTACATAGGAGAAGTTGGTGACATTGGCCAAATCATAGTGGCTTCCATAATTATATTTTGACTAGAAGCTTATAGATTTTTAGAATCTAAAATGAGGATATCTATCGATGAATGGGTGCTAAGAATAGTTCACCAAACTTATGAATATTTTACCTTAGTATTAGGTAGATGAGAGGTTAAGAATTAGTAACTTCATCATGGGATTAAAAGCCTAGATCAGTGGAAAAGTGGATATCCATGGACCATGTCTTTGAGAAGGCAATCAAGCAAGAACAAAGGTTAAAGTCTCTTGATCAAGATAGGGACTAGTTTAAGAAAAAAATTAGAAGTTTAAAACCAAATTTCACAAAAAATAACTAGAAGCAGAGAAGTGGAGACTCCAAGATTCAATTCATAAATCAGAATGCTAGATTCAATAGTTGTTTAGGCAATAAGAAACTGGGCAATGGTTTCAATGGTGGGTTCAAGGGAGACTAATAGGGTAATAGGAAAGGAATACCTAGAGGTTATTAATTTATATATATGACCATTATGCTCATGAGAGTACCTAGGATAAGTCAAAGTATGAAGGTTATACTCTTCATCAATGAACTTTCCAACAATGTATTCATGTGATAATTGATAATTGGCATGTCAAATTCTAGCCTTCACCCATAGAATTATTAGGTATTTTATTTGAACATTTAGTTTATATTTTCATAGATACAAGGGATACATAATGTTTTATATCTCCTAAAATGCTTAGTAAGTTATCTAGGAGACTTATAGTAATTGAAAATGCATGGTTGGTACAATATGTGAATGATTCAAAAGTCAAAGTTGATAAGTGTTTAGTTGAAGTAGAGATTAAATTTCCTAAATTCATAATAGTATTGGATATTTATGTAGCACTACTAGGGTCATATTATGTAATCATAGGGGTTAACTAGCTTGTGAGTCTTAAAGCTAAGGTTGACTTCTACCTGAAGAAGGTTGAATTTGTGGACAATTTTAGGAATCAGACACAAATTTAAAGTGAGAAAAGGGAGTTGAGGCTTAGGAATATTTATTCAATGCAACACAATAAGGCTCATGGAAAAAGATGTCAAGCATTTATCATCAAGATAAATGAAATAGAGTAATCTAAGGAACCATCCCTTGAAGATTGTCTATTCCTTAGAAAATTTTATGATGCATTTTTAGAGGAATTTCCAGGATAGCCTCCTAAATGTGAGTTTGATTTCTCCATTGATATCATACCTAGATTGGAATAATGCTCTAAATCACCATAAAAGGTGATAATTACTAAATTAATTTAATTGAAGGCTCAACTTCAACAATTATTATCAAAGGGGTTGATCAAGCCAAGTGTGTCACCATGGGATACATCAATTGTATTTTTCAAGAAGGATGGTACCCTTTAGATTTTCATAAACTATAGAATATTGAATAAGGTAACTATCAAAAACTAGTATATGATACCTCATATAGATGATATTTTTTATTATATGTTAGGGGAAATAGTCTTTTCTAAGATTGACCTTAGAGAAATATATCATTAGTTGAGGATAAGAGATGAGGATATTATAAAGATAACATTTAGAATTTGTTATGGGAATTATGAGTTCACACTATTACCATTCAGGTTGACAAATGCTCCACTAGAATTCATGAATCTAATGAATAGTGTATTTAGAGATTATTTGTATCATTTTATTTTGGTCTTTATTTATGACATTATTATCTAATCTAAGAATGAAGAGGAGTATTTCAACATCTAGAATTGGTTCTACAATGGTTGCAGAAGCACAAGTTATATGTCAAATTATCCAAGTGTGCATTTTTTCAAAAGATAGTATAATATCTTGGATATATTGTCTCTATAGATGGTATTTCAGTAAATTTGACAAAGATAAGATCCATTATGGAGTTACCAACACCAAATAATGTGCATGAGGTAAATATTTTCATGGGATTAGTGGGCTATTAAAATAATTTCATTCCAAATTTATCTAAAATAAGTAATCCAATTACCTCTTTGTGGCATAAGAACCAAAGATAATTTATTTGGTCAGATAAGTGTGAAGTATATTTTAAGGAATTGGAAATATGGATTACATAAGTACTAGTTCTAATAGTTCCTAACCTCAATGGTCAATTTTCAATGATCATAGATATGCCTAGGGATGAACTAGGAAGAGTACTTATGTAGGATGGTGCAGTAGTAGCCTATGAGTCAATGATGTTGAAGCCTTATGAGGTGAATGATAACCCTCATGACATAGAAATTGAAGCAATTACACATGCTTTGCAATTTTGGTGGCATTATTTTTTGTGAAAACCATTTGAGTTTAAGACTAATAACTTAGAACTCAAGTACATCTTCACTTAATCAAATTTGAATGCTTCTTAGAGAAGCTAGTTAGAGTTATTATCTAATTATGATTTCAATATAAATTATATAAAAGGCAAGGAAAATAGATTAGATGATGCCCTAAGTCATAGGAAGTACATATTAGCCATGGCTACTATCAAGAGCAATTTTAGGCATCATGTGATTGAATTCTCTTTAAGAGATGAATTTTACGATCAGGTCAAGAAAGCATTATCTAAGAATGTTTAGAATCCTAGGTATAAAGGATTAAGATTTGAGAATGATGGTATTTACAATATAATGGAAGGATGTATGTACTAAATAGGAAGAATACAAGGTGCACAATGCTAAAAAACTACACACTGCCCCATATTCAGGACATCCAAGAGTAACCAAGCTTATGGAAGAGCTTAGACCATTTATTTCTAGAAGGGAATCAAGAAATATGTAGTGGCCTTTGTGTAACATTTTTTAGAATGTCAACAAGTAAAAGTTAAACATGTGCATCCAAATTGATTTTTATATCTGCGTGATATATTAGAATGAAAGTGGCAAGTGATCAATATGGACTTTATACAAGGTTTACTATTGCACGAAATTGACACAACATGATCTTGGTTGTAGTTGACAAACTAACCAAGGTGGCACATTTTATACCAAGACATTTTATACATGATAAACTACCCTTGTGGAGAGGTTCATAAATTAATTATATCGATTACATGGATTACCAGATAAGATAATTTTAGATTTTGGGTAACTCTGAATTCAAATTTGGGTACACAATTAAACTTTAGCACTACATATTAGCCAAAGACTATTAGCTAGATTAAGCGAGTTAATAAATTAATAGAGGATCTACTTCATATGTATTGCATGGATTAGTAATACAAGTGGTAGGATTATCTTCCATTGGTTGAGTTTGCTTACAATAACTCATATCAATTAGCTTTGAAGATTGCACCATTTGAAGCATTTTATGGAAGAAGGTGTAGGACACCAATTAGTTGGGATAGGTTGGAAGATAGAGTAGTATTTAGACCTAAAATGCTTTCAAATTATAATAACAAGTCAAATCAATCAGACAAATATAGGCTAAGGCTAATGATAGGAAGAAGAGTTATGATGATTTGAATATAAAAAAAGGTAGTTTTTAGTAGGTGATAAAGTGTTCTTAAAGGTTAAGTCATTGAAGAGATTGATTAAATTCAAGAAGTCAACAAAACTTTAAATGAGATATGTGGGACCCTTAAAGGTTTTAGAAGTTGCCAATACTATAGTGTATAGACTTCAATTGACACTAACCCTATCTCTATTTCATAATGTCTTCCATATATCTTATCATAAAAAGTATATAGATGATCCTTCACTTGTGCTAGATTGGAATGCTTTGCAGATTCTGAATCCTAGGGTGGTCATGGTAGAGGCAACTAGAGTAAGTGACACTCACAAACTTCATTTGCATAATAGAGAGATGCCACAGTACAAGGTCTTGTGAGACCAATAATTTGAGGATAGTGCTACTTGAGAGGACTATTATGAGTTCTATAGGCAATTTACACATTTGTTTTCCTAATTTGA
>JARHVA010000960.1:3887500-3892500 GCA_037957365.1 Torreya grandis
ATCCTAGAGATTAATAACTATTGAAAACTTTGACCAAATTAATGTTAGTGAGACATTATCATTTCATATGTATGATTTACAAGTTTTTGAAATATCATGTTAAAACTAGTTTCTCTATGTTACTCTTCATATTCTTAGAAATCATACAACACATAGGTACTGGCTTGTTTCTTTGGATTCTCACATTGTCACTATGTACTCATTCATGAAGGTAGAGACATTCCCTAATGGGGGATTGTGTGGGGGATCATTAGTATTTGACTAGTGTAGAAAAGCACTCGAATAATGTTCTCCCTCCCCATAACAATATTTATTTGGAGACTACACTTGAGATTGCCATAGATACTAGAGTTTGGGAAATCATGCTCTGTGGAGCCTTGTATCTTGTATTTTGTATTATAATTATTATTATTGAAAAATTACCTCTAATGAGATGTAATTATTTACTTATTGTACATTGACATCTATGGCTATATAGTTATACCAGTTGTGGCTGAAAATCTGTAATTACTTTCTATATTCAATTATGTTGTGTTTCATCTAATGATAGTGATCAGTGATGAATAGATGTCATATGTTTATTTTATAATTAACATAGTTAGGGTGTTTTATATAGATCACTAATTAGATTCTCATGGTGAAATATAATAAAAGAATACATTGATTATTTTTTAAAAATCACGTTTTTCTAAGTAGATACTAGTGGGGATGTTACATCACTCATGTTGAGTGATCAATTCACAAATGGAATCAAATTTTGTATTAATGATCTTGTCACTAAGATATAACATTTGGATAAGATTTGTATAAGTATAGCTGAATCCCTTCAAAGTGACTAGAATGAGCTTATCATCATCTATTTTTTGCATGTAGTATAGTAGTCTTATTTCAAAGTTTTTATTATGGATATGTATTTAGCGACATCTTATTTAGTGTTAAGCTTCCTATTTAACAATTGCATTATAAAATACATATTTTTAGATGTAGGTTTATCATACAAATATTACATGATTTCCAAGATTTCTAGGCATCACACTTAAATGTTTTAATGTGAATAATTACTTAAGCATAACATGATGAATTTAACAATACAAGTGCATGCTTGTCACATTTTTTAAATCCAATAATTTTGGCAGCATTCATGGGTGGAGTATTTTAATTTTTTTAACTATTTCCCTTATTTTATTGAAGTCTAGGGTGTATTTCATAATTAAGATACATCATTTATAATTTTTAGTATTTAGTCACTTATCTTCAGATATAAGGCTGAAAATTTTAGCCATAATAAAACACAAAATAGTGATATAAAATAATAAGAATGATACTTAGGGCTTTGATTTTACTCTCTTGGTAGATTCATAATATAATTTCCTAAGACCTATTGATAATTATATTCAAAAGTATCAACAAAGTCACAAAAATTTAAAAGTCACAAAATTTAAACCCTTTTACACTTTGCCACATAATTTATATTTAAAAATATTTTAGAAGCAAAGTATTCAAACTAGGATTCCTTTTACAAACTAGTTTGGGTCAAATATAAAGTTTGACCAAAAAAATGTTGTAGCATGTTTTTAATCAAAGACCTCTCTCAATGTATGTATCTTAAAAAATAACTTCAACTAACTCCTATTTAATAGTTTTTAAGATATATGATGATGAATTTCTATATAATCTTTATTTAACTAATTTTCCCATATTAAAAAAAATATTCATGTAAAATTTTTTACCTGACTATTCACTTGAGAGTGAAAAAAGCAATTTAGATTTTTGTTCTGGGGCCCATTTAAATATGAATAATCAACTGTAAATATTTTTGAGGATTAGTGTTGTGTTTCAAATAACTTATTTGTGTTATACTACTTCAACTTCATGCCATAATGGTTGTATGACACCATAGCAGTGTTTTTTTCTTACTTCAAAAGTGTCAAACCAATATGTATAGTAGTGATTCTAACTAAATTTTAATTATTGAACACATATAATAGAAAATAGAGAAATCAAATATTCCATATAAATTATGATTTTCTATTTTAAAATGTGTGTAGGTTGTAAAATGATTGTAGCAGGGGTTTGAGGTTGTAATAGACTATAAAATTACTATTTTACTAATGTGAAAAGGCTTCAAATGTAGTACAAAAATTAAAAAAGTGATTTAAAAAAATATTTTTAATGGATTGTGCCATATTAACTAATTTCATGGGTTGTACTAAGGATTTGACTATTATAAAAGCCTATGTTTAGGATTTTTGGACACTGTAAAAAGATTTTAAAAAAAGTTTGGAGGATTTGGGCTGTATAATTTGTTTTCTAGAATAAAATGATAATTTTGAGAAATAAAACTGAAAAAAACTCATAGTTTCATACATTGTTTAACTATTTCTCTCCTCATTCACTGGAAAAAATCAAACAAGCAATGTTTTCAATCCTCCTTCACATGATTAAAAAGGATACGATACTACTATTATGACTATAGATGGAGGAATAATATGAAAAAATATTTAATGGTCAAACATTATTAGTTACATTGAAACATAAATATTTTATAAGATTTATGGAAAGTGGTTATGTTATGGAAGATAACCACCTTGCGGGTTTAACCAACCCCAATATAAATAAATTAATTTTTGCTTTCACTAAACTAAAAATACTAGTAATATGAAAGGGGTGTATATAACCCATACCATAAACCTAACCACTAACAACTAAACATATAAACATAACAAATATGACTTTGGGTCATATGGCCCAATAAGTGTATCAAATTAGCTAACACTAAGTTGTGTAATGGTGTACATATGTTTCAATGTGGTAGAATACATGAACATGAGTGGTGGGTTGGTGGATGTGAATTATAAGGACTATGTTAAATATATAGGTTCATGGACTTTGAAGCAAATGTTTTTTAAAAAAAGGCACTTTAGGGGAAGGCAAGGCATCCAAAATTATTGGGAGCTAAGGGTAAGGGTCAAGAAACTACCAAAGGCTATGGAGTAACATATTTTGATTTATATTTATCTCCAATCTTAATTTAATATGAAGAATTTTAGTTGCATATAGATTATTCTTAGGATAGGATAGTCATCTACTAGATCATAGATAGAAGACAAAATCTAGAGGAGGTAAAGAGTGAAATCAGAACTCCATGGGCTAATGATGAGGCCTAAGTTACTTTCCTTCCTAAGAAATTATTTTTTGTAACTTATTCAAGATTATTAGCTAGAGAATATGTCTTGAATTATAGTTATTAATGGTTTATTGGACACAAATGCATATTTATCAAATCTTGATCTAGAGGTTTTAGCCCTATAGAAAAACTCAAATGTCTTTATTTTATGAGTTAACCTCTATGATATACCCATAGAGTTTTGGAGTGAACATAGACTCATGAAAATAGGGAACTTCATTGGCCATTACCTTTATATGGATGACAAAATTGAAGAAGATATGAAACTAAAATCTAATAGCAATAAAGCTTAGATTATGATTTTGAGGAATGTGACACTTCCAAGTCTTCAAATCACAACCCTTCACACAAGTGAAGATAAAAGGGTCTAATAGCTAGACTATGAGAGTTTGAATATTCAATGTTATGAATGTCAAAAAATGAGTCACCTTAATTAAATATTGCAACATCAAATTTCACAAATACCCATTTTTTGGAAATATAAAGAGGAATGTAGACACCTTGTTGGCTGAGGAAGTACATAAAGTTCAAGGTGAGGAATCAATTTATAACAAAGAATAACAACTTTTTGAAGTGATTCTTCCATCTAGAGAGGACCTTAATCTTCAAAAATAAGAGTACTAGTCAGAGACTTTAGATCAACAAATGAGCTCTTTAAAGTAGGAAGTGAGTAATCCATTATACCCTTAAGTTTCATCTTTAGTGGATTATGACCATTTGGAAGATATAGCTATGTCAAAGGGTTCACATCTTGAGGTTTTAGAATCTCCAAGGTAATATCTTTGGATCTTAAAGTGTAAAAATGCATTTTCATATCTTTCAAATCTAGAATTTGAGTAGACCTAGCTCTTAAAAGTGGTAAACACAAGAAATGTAAATCTTATCCTTGAGTTCCTAATTTCAATTGTCAATAGTCTATTATATTTTTTTGGTTATCTATTGTCTATTATTGGATGTTGTGTACTAGTTATGAAATCACTAATATATCTTTGGTTTTCCATGTAAGAGTTGCAATGCACATTCTAGGTTTTGGAGAGTCTCACTAGATTACATATTTAACAATATTTAAGTATTTTTTGATTTTAGGAGGATATCATAGGTGGTATGAATGTTACATGAAGGAAAAAATCTAGTTAAAATTATAAAAATATGATCCTACCCCATTTCCAGTGCACCCTTTAATGCATGCACTCAAGGAGATATATGGACCAAATATATCCTATAATAAAAACCATCAAAAAATTATAAAGGTGAAAATATCATGTGTATACATATGCTCCACATGAATCTTGACACATGTTACAATAGTGTAAATCTAGATGATGATTTGTGAAAGATACATAGTAACACAAAAAATCATAACTAAAACTAAATACTAAATAACTATTGATAAATTAATGAATGAAAGTAATATATACAAATCTTGACTTACATTTTGGCATAACTGATGCATGTAAATACCATAGTCTTAATCATTGAGGGAACAATAACTATATTTGAGAAACCCTAAGGATACAATGTTAAAAACATATAAAGTAATGCACATATATGTATGATATTTAATAAATGGATATAAAATTAAAACTCTAAGAAATGATTGAAAAACTTATAAATTTTGGGAAGAAGAAATCAATAAGGCTATGTTAGAACACAAACATCTAAGGAAGAAAATTAAAAAATGGCTATAATAACATTGGATGTGATATATGTGGAACCCAAAATTTAAAAAATGGTAGCAAATAGAAAGTCAAATGACAATATAATCATCCATCATAAGATAAATGAAACCTTAAATAAAACAAGGGAATGCAAT
>JARHVA010000960.1:3897500-3952500 GCA_037957365.1 Torreya grandis
GAGTAGGATTAGAAGATATGTTAGTCAAGAAAATATGTTATAAACAAGAATATAGAAAATAAAACATCAATCCCACTTCATCATGGGATGTTGTAAATGAATTCTAAGATCTATTTAAAGGAGTACTACCAAACCTTCCTAATAGCATCCCTCCTTCTAAGTGCAGTCAATAAGTGTGTTTTTTCCCAGACTTGATGCTCCATGTCTATGTCAATGATGAGTAGAAATATTTTACATCATTCATTAATGCATAAATGGTTTAGGCTCATGAGTTTGATCAGTTTTTGTAAATAGATGAAGCTTTATGAAGACAATTTTGCATTATAACATTCCACAATTTAATCTCTCTTAATCAATGGTGACACCTATATTTATAGCTTTCTAAAAATGTTTATAATCAACCATGACCATATATATTGAGATAAAGATGTGTGGCCATGAATAAATTCAATTTTGGAAGGATGAGTCATAAATATTTGGAGAAATAGGGCATTAATGAGGCATGAGAAGACTTGATATTGATATTTGTTCCATTAATGGCTTAAGTATGCCACCCCACTGATCATGTCAAAAGATGATGTAGATTTGAGGAATGAATTTTTGATTAATAGATTTTCAATAATGTTCATGTAATTTTCTCTTAGGATCTTGATTTGGTTTAATTTGCTTAAGTGGTTTTTCCCAAATTTTTACAATTCTTTAGAAATCTATTGCACACTTAATCAACTTGGTTGGAAATGTCATTTTATTAATTCATAGTTTGACTAGAGTATAATTAGAAGAAGGTGTCAATTGTGTAAAAAAAATACCCCAGTTAGGTCATTATGAATGTGAAATAACACATGCACATGATGGGTGTTGTTGAATTAGAAGAATTTAATGGTCCAGAGCATCATTTTGCATGGTTATAATTTGACTCAAAGTGATTTGAGAAAAAATAATCACATAAAATGCATTGCTCCATTCAGGGGTACATTTAGCCTTAATCAACACCTGTACATGACAAAATTGAACCATTTAGTGTATTTTAGTGATTTTTGCCTAGATTGTACATTATTACAGAATATTTCTTAGATTGACAATTTTAACACAATAGTGATAAGAATTAGATGACTATATTTTTCCCCTATTTTAGGAGGCATGGATAGACATTCAGTCAAAGTGATGTATTTTCAAAGAATTAAAAGGTCATTATAATCAAAAAATAAATTTCATTCCCACTTTCCATTTTTAAAGTTTAGATGAATTACAGAGAAAAATGTTTACAAAATTCCCCAAACATCATTTGGGTGGCCCATGATGCGCCTCGAGGGAAAAATGGAAAATTTTGAAATATTTTATGGTTGGGCCCTCTATTATAAGAAAATATAATCTCATTAATTTTACATAACAAGCTTTAAAAATGGAGAAATTAGAAGAAATCAAGACAAAACTTTGATCAGTAGGGCTAAAATAGTAGTCTAAGAGAGATAAAATACAAGAACTATAAGATGAGGGGTCAAAATTTTAAAAAAATTACTATATTTTGAGCCATACAGGTAAAACCAAGGCATTTTTCATCGTAGCTATAGTAATTTTAGAGCTCTGGTATTTGCACATGGGTGAGTTGATAAAAATGACAAATATCTTACACCACTAACATCTTGGGGACTACATGAGAGAGTACCAATGACCATTGTGGAGAAGAGCATTGGTAAGTACCCTTTTTGGTTTTTTAAATTGGTCATTTAATGTATTTATTACATGTAAGATGTGGTAATTTGGGTGATCCACTCCTTTTCCCAATTTATAAAATGATAAGTTCACTCATGAAAATGGCAGGAACACTAAGAGATCAATGATCACATCAATCCTATGAGTCAATATTCAAAAATCACCAATAAAATGGTGATATAACTTTTTTTGGTGAATTTCACCCTATCAAAAGGTGAGTTCACCAAGATCAGTGGGATTGCCCTACCAAATGGTAGGAATTACTGATGGATCAGTGAGGTCATGAAAAATAGTGAGATTACCCTACAAACTAGTGAGAACATCCTACTAAATGGTGATAACATCCTACTAAATGATGGGATTGAATAATGATGAAAACATTAAAATAAAGTAGAATGGGGCCTATAGGGGTTTAAACTAGACACAAAATAGAGAGGCATATGCACACAAAGTGTTAGTCTTAGCCTTCAAATTAGAAAAATATGATTTAGAAAGATAACTAAAGTGATCCCCACATTTTGATTTATAGGAGTGAGTAATAGTTATCAAATTGGTGACACTCTAAAGTTATATAATGATAGGGGATCGTGATAGATGAGATCATGAGTGTCTTCGTTAGAGTGGACTTGTATCACCTAACACACCTACCAGTGATTCATGTAAAAAGAGCATACTTGTCAACACTAGCAGAGATATGCCACTCTGAGACTTCCATATTTCATCTACCAATGGGGGAGGTGATGGTGACACTATAATATGTGCACCATATTTTATGGGTAGCCATGTGAGTACCTAAGATTACACAGATGGGGATGGAGATACAAGCTATGATAGATGACCTTCTTGGGGTAGTGGAGTAGGAGATTATAGATGAGTGAATTTATGTAGATGCACTGAAGGAGTTGGCTTGGCCCTTAGAGGGTGGATCAAGATAGGGGACAATTCCCCTAGAGGTAGTTGTGTTTATATCTCTTATCAATGGTCTTATTCTTTCTAACAAGAGTGGGTGATACTTTCCCTTGGGGTTGATTTATTGGGTATAATAGATGTTTGATCATATGACATTTTCACCTAAGGACCTCTAATTACAGCATAGTTGTATAGGAATCTATAGTTGATTATGTACAGGGGAGGGTGTAATATAGGGAATAACACACTACTATAGGTATGGCATGGGAGCACATTTTTATCACCTGGCCAATGGGGTCGAGGTATTAGAGTGGACTAGAAGATCCCATGGCTTGGACATGATACCTGACAAGATTAGGGATGTAGGGTCATTTAGGGGACTTACACTATTATATGTGGGTTATTGAAAAGATGGAGGATGGAGACTTCATTTGGAATCCATACATAGGGACATAGTTCACATGGGTGGAGGACATTTTGATGATTAGTTACAAGATCACACCATGCTATATCTATGGTGATATGATTACACTATGGAGAGACATAGATTAGATCATGTCCATTGGTAGTTTGGGATAAAGTAAGACATTATTAAGGGTCTACATTACTTCACTCATCTGACCAAGGAGGTTAGGAAGTGGGGCCAGTAGTGCTTAGAGAAGAGCAGTCACCAATTAAAATAGTTGGTGTTGGTGTTCTAGATTTCACCCTAGTTGAGTAGAAGATTATTTAAGTATTTTACTCAAATCTAGTCCAACATAGGATTGATCCTAGCCTGTGGGTATCCTAATAATGGGTCAACCCTCTGAAAAGGTTGGTTTCCTTTTAGATTTATCACCTCAAGTAGCACTTGCTTGGAAAATAGAGAGAAATTTTGATAATAAATTATGAAACCATGTAAAAGGGGGTGATGCACCAATGATTCGATCACTCAAACTCACATAAGACACACTATGAGACACATTCAAGACCAAAGATTATAAATCTCACATAAATATTTAAGAATAAGGAATTAATTAGTTATCAAACTATCTTGAGAGGGCAAATATCCACTTTCAAGCTAGACAACAAACATTAAATTGCACTTATAATGACATTTGAGAACTACTAAACACATCCTAAAGGTGAGAAAAACTTAGACATAGATAAAAAACATACATTCACTTAACCACAATACATGATTTCATAGAACACACTTTAATCTAGCTTAGAAAATGATGGAATTAAGTATATATTGCATCAAAAAGTGTTATAGTACAAATTTCAGTAGAGTTTGGTCATACCAAAAAGAGGTATAAAATTTAAAGATTACAACCCTATATTTAGATAAAAATAGAGAGAGAGAGCTGAGAAAATAAAAAACATTAAACGAGGTCCAACTGCTCTTGATGGATTAGCATTCTTGAGAATGTTGACTCATGACCTTATTAACAAAGAAAAAATTATGTAAGAGAATTAAATTCCCATTGCCATTATCTAACCACCAAGTCTCCATCTTGGAATTCTATGTCATTAAGAATCTGATTTGGTAATGAAGACCACGTCTTGGAATTGGTAGAATTATGCCACTTCTACCTTAGGTGGCCATCAGTTGTTATTTATTGAAAGTGTGACCTTGATGATAGGAAAGATGCCTCCCCATGATCATGTTCAAATCTACATTTTCTTCAATATCGAACATAGGTCCATTTATAGGTGAAAACAAATCCAACTATTGATTTTCAAAATCATATCATCCATGGAAAACCATAGACTGCTTGTCTTTGCTTCACAATCATTGCTTTATCTTCAGCCTCTGTATTAGGCCCCAAAAACCTATTTTACCTATATGAAGTTTTGTTGGTAATGCTTGGTCTCTGAAATGTAACCCTATTTCAACCCTAGGTTGCCTTTGAGCTTGACTCAACATTTTCTTTTCCTAGGCCCAAAACAAATTCTTCCACTTTCATAAAAAATGTCTCAATCTCACTTTTGTTTATAAGTTGTCAATTGTCGACATAGACTATTTCCATTGTGCCCAACTATCTTTAAGCTTAGTAGTCCCATAGATACACTAAATATTTGACTCCACTCATACCATTAGATCTATATGTATAAATGCATGTGAGTCCTAGATATTCTACCAAGACGCACTAACTTTTGACATTTATTCTCTTTGTATTCATCATCAAGATCCTCTAACACTTTTGACTTATTTCACTCTATCGATGTTAATGTAAAATTAAATGCACTCCATTGATCTTCTAGAGACCCACTAACACTTTTAGGCTACCTCACTCTATTAGATCAAGGTGTATTATTGAACATGAGCCATTGATCTTGGACCTATTTAAAACCCCAATAGCTAATTTATGGTGTTTAAATTTGATGTTTATAGAAACATCATTTGACCTTCCCATGAACATATTTGACATCCCATAAACCTTTAGATTTAAACTCCAATGGATTTTTTCTTGAGCTTTAATTTGACTTTCATGTGACTATCTCCTATTATTTGACCCACTTTGAAGATTTATATATTGAAGCACAAGAATCATGGAGTGACCAAATTTTATAGAGATGTTCCTAAGACCAAAAACATTGTGCCCACTTAAAATATTATCTTGTAAAACCTCCCAAGCATACTTTAAAAAATTACAAATTGATTGGTTTGTTTGTTTCATATATGACATCTTGGTGATGGTCTGGTTCCTTGAATTTTCACAATCCATATTTTTCTCAATCTTTCAAGGATATGACAATTTCCAAAAGCTTGTGCAACCTGGATCATGTTCCTGGACACCATAAAAATAGCTTAGACCCTTTAGATGTAACTATAGACCTATCCCTTGAAGATCCATTAGATCACACACTAAGCTTTCTTAAATTATTTCAAAAGATTTGTAAAAGAGATATGATCTCCACTTGAGGTCTATCTACTCCTTATGACATTGGGACACTCTTTAATCAAGATCCTGCTCCTTCTACTACACTCTTGGACTAGGCACATTCTTGGTATGTAGATAAAAATTAGTCAACATATTTGTAAACTTAGTTGGGAAACATGTCTGCTATGCTTGAGAACTCAGATCAGATGCATGACTCTTGGATCATTTACATGATACATGTACCATTTATATGACTGTAAGACAACCTTTTGACTTGTAAAGATAAATAACTCCCACATACAGGGAAAGAAAAAACTTGAAAGGGAAACTAACCTAATAGAGAAAAGGAAACTAACCTACTAAACAACTATGAAACAAAGCACTTATTTGGGTAAAAAAATAAATGAACTTAATGTGTTATAAAACACTTAGAGAAAAATGGAAAACAACTATGTATAGGGGAATTAATTTCCTTAATAATAGTTCTTTAGATGTATCCCATTGATGGAAGACAACTATGTATAGGGGAATTAATTTCCTTAATAATAGTGTTTTAGATGTATCCCATTGACTGGGATAAGAATATTTTCACCATTCATCCTTATGAGATGGAAAGCATTATAGGATGTATAGCAAGAGATTGTATATGGACCACTCCAAAGAGAATAAAATTATTTTTGCCTTCCTATTTTAGCTTTTTCCTCATCTCACTTGAAGAGAAAATCTCTTTCTTTGAAACCTATAGAAGAAGCTCCTTTATCAAATTATTTCTTTAGCATTGCTTGATGGTCTTCCATAGCCAATATTGACTAATGACTTTTATCTTCTAACTCCATGAGCTCAACATATATGATTTCCATTAGATCATTATGCAAAAACTCAAGCTGATGCTTCAATTCCAATGCAGGGAATTCAAGAGAAATAGGCATTCTTTCTTCATTATCATTTACTAACTTTTATGAAGAATTAGAAATTGACCTCTTATACATGATCCTATTATCCCATAGAGCTAACTTCAATTTGAGATGCCATGACCTATGATTATCTTTAATGCTCATCCTAATGATTTTCACCAAATTCTTATTAGTGGATTCAACAAGGCCATTGCCTTATGGATAATAGTTTTATGAGGCACTGAGGAAAAAACTATGTTGAACTACCCATTGGCTAATCTTGGACCCCATAAAAGCCATAAAATTATTATAAACTATAGTTTAAGGGACCCCAAATCTTATAAGAAAACCTTCATAGAAGTCTAGAACATTCATTTCATTGGTTTCTTTTAATGCCACTACATCTATCCATCAGGTAAAATAATCTATGGTAGTTAGGACCCACTTGTGTCCCAAGGTTTAAGAGGGACTAATAAGACTAGTAAAGTCCAATCCCCATTGGAAAAAGGGTTGATTTATCAAAATTGGTTGGAGAGGTAAGGATTTAAGCTTCACCTTTCCAATAAATATGGCACATTATCTACATTTTTTGACCCATGTATGACAATCACCAAATAAACTTGGCCAATAATACCCACCTCTCATGATCTTGTGGGCTATGATCCTTGCTAAATAATGTCTTCTACCATGTCTATCATGGAATTGCTCAAGCAATCTTTGTGTTTTACCTATCTCTATGTACATTATCAACACACCATAAATATCATTTTTGAAAAACACATTATCCACATTAAGGAAAGGAATTGAATTAAATCTAAAATATCTCCTTTTTTAAGGAGTCAGATAAGAAGGATAAGTACCATCTTATAAGTATCTTACCATATCTTAGAACTAGTTAGAAGATGAGGTTTGATCAATTGTAACTTCTTCATCATTTGATGCCATAACCATCCCATTAGTCTCCTAAAAGTCTTGGGATAGATGTTCATAAAGTATTTTACCTCTAACCAACTTTGTGACATTGAACTCAATATCATATTCTATGACCTTGTTTATCTAACCAAATCTCTTGTCATTTATATCCTTGTTTAAGAGAAAATATTTGACACTTAGATGTGCAACCATCAAATGTATCTTATTATTAGATAATAAGTACCTAAATTTTTTAAGATAACTTATGACTAAAGTTACATGCTTATCAATAAAATAATACCTTATTTCATATTATTTTAATCCTTGATTGAATAAGGCTATTGGCTACTCTAAAGTCTCTTTATTATACTACATGAAAATACCTAAAATTATTTCAATGTTGGCATAGGTGTATAAGAAGAATATTTTATTAATTCAAGGTTTAAGAGTGTAAGAGCACTGGTTATAGTTTTCTTGATCTCTTCAAAAATTCTTAATCCTACTTTGGACAAACTGAAACTATGCTCTTCTTTAGCATGGTTATGAGTGGCCTAGCTAAAGTATCAAAATTTAAAATTTATCTCCTTATGAAATTTATATAGCCTAA
The DNA here is from genome assembly GCA_037957365.1 of Torreya grandis. Taxonomy (NCBI): domain Eukaryota; kingdom Viridiplantae; phylum Streptophyta; class Pinopsida; order Cupressales; family Taxaceae; genus Torreya; species Torreya grandis. Next base: position 3,905,402 of record JARHVA010000960.1, read on the forward strand.
AAATATTTTCAAGGATTTCTTGTGCTTAGGCAAGGAAATGAAATAATTGACTCTATCCTATTAGGATCTATACTTGTACCATATTTTGAAATTATGTGTCCAAGAAGCCTACCTTCGTGATATTAAAAAGAAAAAAAACACACTTTTTACATTCAAATAAACTTCATATTACATGCACCATTCAAACACTTGTTTGGAGTGAATCATATGCACTATTAGAGAAAACTATTATGTCATCCAAATAAACAAGAATAAACTTGTTAAGGAAACCCTAAAATTTCATGTCTATGGCTTTATGAAAAGTAACTCTAGAATTAGATAAACCAAAAGGTATTTTTCTATATGAAAATGTCCCCCACTTTGTAGTAAAGGTTGTTTTGAATTGGTCTTCTTCTTTGACCAAAATATATTTATATCCACTGTATCCATCTAATAAGGAGAACCTTCTAAACATGTAACTAGCTGTAGAATATACTGCATTGATGGTGATGGATAGTGGTCTTTAAGAGAGGCCTTGTTCAAGTTATGAAAGTCAAAACATAACCTTATTTCACCATTCTTTTTTCATACTAGAATTTTTTTTCCACCTATGTTGAGTGATTAATTATAAAAATTATAGTTGACTCAATGAGATTATGTATTTCAACTCTCATCAAAGGTTCAAGCTTTGGGTTAATAGGCCTTTTTATTTGTCTGACTGCCCTAGTCTCATCTTATAACTTAATGGTATGTTGAGATAGACTTGATAAAATCCTTTAAGGTCACTGTACTTCTATGTAAATAAATTTTAAAATATTGAACATAACTTAATAAAAGCTTCTATTTCTAAAGATGTGAAAACATTGCCTAACTTTAAACTCATGCCAGTTGTAATTTATACATTTGTATAATTTTCTTCCTTAGTTGAAAAAGAATTTTTTTATTTTCTCAACTCATCATCTCTATTGAATATGTTTTCAAGGGTGACCAACCCTTTAGGAAACCTATTTATCTTTAGTTTCATAATCTTGGTACCATACTGCTATAAATGTTTGTCTTGGTTCCTTGAGGAAAATTCAATTTCATCTTGTAAGAATACAACAATATGAATATCATCTTCATATACTTTCCAATTGTCACGGTTTTTTTGGATAAAAGGTCTCACAATTACCTTGATGCATGATTGAACTTTTTTATTTTTTTATGTCATCTGGGATACTAAATTGTGACCAAATGGTAGCCAGCCTATTTGCATGATTGTTCTTATTTCTTGATATAGACTGAATATTGAAATCTTGAAGGTATTAAATTAAGTACCATAATATATTATTATATGACCTAAGTAGTGGGTTATTACATATATTAAGTCCCCTTACTAGGTGAACTACTAGTTCACTATCTCCAAAAAATTATAAGGTACTGACCTTTTCCTCCTTCTTGCCCTTTACAAACTATTCACTAGTTCTTCATATTCAATAACATTATTAGAACAACCAAATTTAAAATTGAGAGAAGACAAAAACCTTTGATTTTCTAGATAAATTAACATCATTCCATCTCCAGTGCCATGTTTGTTCCTAGATCAATCAAAATATAGTTGCACAATTTATCACTAGGCTAATCATCTTTCATCAATATTGGAATTGGTGCATAATTTTCATGAAGATAATAGACACTATGTCCTTATTCTTCAATTAACTTGTTGGGATAATTTCCATGAAAATGAGAGGCCCATTTATCAAGGAAAATATCTAAGACTCCATCTATAGGTGATTCAGTTTCCACCTCATTATTTTCTAGTACCTTGTCTGAGATTACATAATTAGTGTTCACAATACTTGGCATATATAGAACGAAATGAAATATTGCAATAGGTTAAGAATTTATTGTTACCTTAGTACCATACCTAGTCTTGAACATTAAATAGGTCCAATTAGCTGACAAATGTCCTCTAATATTTGAAGTAAAGTATCTTGATAGGCACATGGTTAAATAGGGAGGTAAGTCCACTACAACTACATCTTGTTGATTAATAACATTGGAGAAAACATGTAATGTTAGTTTTATATCTTTGATTATGCCTACTATGTATGCTATTTATCTATATAATTGAAATAATCCTTTGTTATTTAGCTAATATATAAGACCAAACTTGTCTCTAAACTATTTGGGCATGAAAGTGTTACTAGCTCCACTATCTACTATACAATTATAGACTAAGCAGTCACCTAATATCAAAAAAAGATAAAAGGGAGGGGTTTTATTTGATTTGACATTAGATTTGTCCACCTTTTTCATGTTATGTTCTTTTTTATTAGGTTGGCTGATTTATTGGTTTGAATTGGCCAATACAACTTGTTTTTTATTTGGTTCTTTATATACCTTAAGATCTTGAATAAGCATGTCCTTTTGCTCTAGAATGGAAAGAGAATCCCACATTATAATTGTAACATTTGTTTTTTTCATTTTTTATATTATGCTAAAATATGTTCCACTAACCTTTGGCTATAATGTTTGAGCCACTAGTTATTCTCTAGTTAGAGGCATTTGGGGAACCTTCACTATCTCTCCATTCTAAATATTTTACACTATAAGAACAACAACTTTATCGTTGAAACTCTTTTAAATAAAATAAGGACACTATAAGTATTTCTCACATCTTGAGCTTCTTTAACTTCTCTTCTTTTAGCTCTAGTCAGAGCTCTAACTTGACCATTTGTGTTGCTAGTTTGACCAACTTGGTTGAATGCAATATGATCATCCAATTTCCAATTAACATTGATAGCATCAAGATTCCTTGGAATGTGTTGAAATTATCCTTAGAATGTCATATTAATGTCTTGATACTAACCACCTTGAAGAGATAACTCTTCCTATGTCATTTATGGCATAGTAATATCTTATGATACCGAGGCTTGATTTTTAGTGGCATTTGGACTGGAAGGCTCCCAACCTAAATCTTACATCAAGTTATTTAGAGGAATAATAGATTTTAAACTATATGGTACATTAGGATCAAGGGTTACATATGGATTAGTTTGGGTTATGGATTTTTGATTTTGATAAGGTTGCCTATTGTCCTTGAAACCTTGATAAGGAGGTCATTGGTTATTGAAAGATTGATAAGTGTTCTTATTTTACTACTGATAAGGTCTACCTTGGTACTATTGTCTCTCGAGTTAAACAATCTCATTTTTCAAAAGCTTGTAACATGCTTTTCAGATCACCAATCTCATTAGCTTGATTAGGAGGGGCTATAACATGTAATTTTGGAGATGGAATAGGAGCTATAGATGGAATCTAGGGAACTTGGGGAGGACGAATAGGCTGAAATTATAGAAATATGGGAATTAGAGGCATTAGAGAAAGTTTATCATCTTGTATTAAGCTATTTTTTGCTTTTATTATAATTTCATAGGAATCTAGCAAGGTATTACCACCCATAGACTATATCATGACACTTATTTCATAATTAAGGGCCTTAATATAGTACAAAAATTCATACTATGGAGATGGTATAACCAATTTAGCGATCCTAGTCTATGTCTTTTAGAATATGAGGTTAAAATCAAACACAAACTCATGAGGGTACCTTTGTATGGTAGTCAGTTATTCAACAAAATATAGATGATCATAATTTTCTTCAAATTTCCTAAATAAGGTTCTAACTAAATCATACCAAGTATAAATGGAGGTCACAGGAAAATTCCTATCCCATTGCAACTCTTTTCCCTTGAAGGAAGTAGTAAGTAGTCTGATAGCCACCTTATCTTGAGTAACATTATGAACACAATATAGATTGGCAACATCCTGGATATGATAAATAGAAGTAGTTTTATTCAATTATCCTAAGAATAAATAGATACCCTTTAAGTCAGACATAGGTATGCCATCATATTGGACTAAATTTAGGGGACTACCCCTATTGAATGGAAAAAACACTTGATTCCTAATAACCATTTAGGAAAAAGGGATTTGGCTTATAGGGACAATAAAATGTGATGCAGGAGCATCTACAATAGCTTCATGGAGGACTAGTTGAGATCATCAAACATGCAAATTCAAATGATATTCTAGTGTGAAATTTCAAATTCTTGTTTTCCCTCCAAATTGTATTAGATTTCAAAATTTTACCTTGAGAGTAAATGTAATTGTCAAAATTGAAACGTGAAAAGGTAAAAAGTGATTGTTGGGCTGTTGAGGAAATAAGGGAGAAATGGTTGAAAATATTTTCAACCTTAGTATATTGTTAAAGATTAAAAACAGTATTTTGTTTTGCCTTAAGCCCAAATTGGGCATAGAAGTTAGAGGGGAGGCTCTTCAAAAGAGCAGAAGAGAGAATTTAGTAAAGAGAGAGGATGAGAGGGACGTACAGGAGAAGAAGGATAGAAAGGAAAGGTCCTCTCATACAAGGAAAGAGAATAGAATGAAGAAAAGAGAGGAGAAATAGTGAGGGAGGACCTCACTTAAGAGATGTTAAAGTTAAAGAGAAGGAATAGATTTGATGTAAAGTCAAGAATGTGTGAAGGAGCAGACAAGGCTTTGAAAAGCCATGGAACATTGAAAATGGATCTTGTATTGAATTGTAAGTCTTCTATTTGATCTAATAAAGAATGAATGTTTTGTTTCATATATGGTTTCTTTATGGAATTCTGGTGACAAGCCTGTGTATGTGTGTGTATGATGGTTCTCTATAGGATATTGAGAAGGACTAGTTATTTTTCATGTTGAGAATAAGTTAAAACTAGTATTATGTGACCAAGAGGTCTTAAAGAGCTTTGAATGTTATAAAAAGCCTAAACAGGGTATTCAGGCATCCAAACCTACAACCCACTGTCCAAGGTAAAATCCACGTATAAATGTTTGAATAAATATTATAATGCATGGCGATAAGTCTATAAGGAAAGCATAAACTTAAGAGAAGAAGAAAAAGGCTTTAGAAACCCCTTTGATGTCTTAAAACTCCAACAGTTGGCTCTCAGGCCTGTAGATGACAGTATACAAGCAAGATAACAAAGTTGTATGTTTTTGCATAGTAGATGGGTTGATAAGTTCATCTTTGATATGAAGATGGGAATGGGGAAGTAATTTAAGATAGTGACATGTTTGTATATCATCTTGAAATTTTATTTACCATTGAAATAGAGAAACAAATCATGAACCCTGTTGACTGTCATGCATATACAGTCAAAGACAACTGAGATATTAAGCATTGGAAAGCATAGGAGGTTGATATGACCTAGATGATGATTGGAGAAGGTGTAGGGTAATAAGACAGATCCTAAAAAATTGATTGGAACCCTTGAAATAGGGTAAAACACTCCCAGTCACTATTACTATGCTCTATGCCTGTGCAAGTCATTAGAAAACCCTGAATTAGGGTCTGTCCTTCAAAATGAGTTTAAAGTATTGAAAACTCTTGAAAGTTTGTAATCTGACCCTTGAAGATGTTAAAAAACTATTGGAAGTGGTTTCTAAGTGTTTTAGTATGGATAAATATGAAAAAAAGTCAATTTCCAAGTGAGTTCTAGGTGCATGTGAGATAAAGAGAATAGACCAATATAGGAAAAGTAGATTTCTCCAAAGAAGTGCACTAAAAAACATTTGATTCCCCTGTAAGAGGGTAATGGGTATCTGGAATGATGATTTTTTTGATTATAAATTTAGTACTTTACTCAGGTAAAGAAGATTTGCATTCAAGGAGGGCTAATTAGAACAGGGCTTAAAGAAGAAAGTACAATTCCATACAAAATATCCTCATGAGATTTTCTAGTATGTTATAGAAGGGATTAATGGGTATCTAGAAGTGTTTTTACATTCATGGTTGAGATAAATTACAAGGATTTATGGCCAATAAATAGAGGAAATAGGGCTAAAGAATGATATCACAGCCTATAGGTCAAAGGAAGAGTTTTAAGTTTTCCACTAAAGGAATGATTAATCTGAATAGGTCTGTATAAGTATGTTAAAATGTATGGAACCTCTAGATGAAGTTAGCTCACATGTTGATGGTTACAGAGCAGTCTAAGGATAGTTTCATTATTTGGTATCAGAGCTTGAAGCTCTTGGGAATTGGTAATTTGTTGATGGTTATGATTTCTAATGAGTTGTTACAGGATTTAGCAAGAGGATCAGTAGGACAAAGTGATAGAAGACCTTGTTGAAGAAAAGGTATGAGTAATATTTTATATTTGATTTGAGTTTATTATGTTTGAGAAGTAATCAAGTGAAGAAGTTGCAGGTTCAAGGCAGTCAAGCCATTGAGGCTTAAGAGGAGAAGAAGCCAAGGAAAGCTTAGTAAAGAGCCAAGAGAAGATCTAGAAGAAGACCATAGTGAATTTCTCAAGAAGAATAAGAAGATCCAAGAATAAGCTTGGATAGTTTGCCAAAATACTAAGGTGAAATAGACTTAGGTGAGGTAAAGGATGAAGTTTAAAGAATTGTGAAGAGAAGCTTGGAGAAGCTCAAAAGTAAGAGAGCAAGTGAATGCTCAAGAGGAAGATATAATGCAAGGTAAGCTTGGATTTGTGATTTGTGTTTGTTGAAGTGTTGTATAAAGAATTGCTGTAGGATTGAGAAAAGGATCAAAAGACTAGGATGCAAAATGCCTAGGTGAGATCAAGAAGATTGTCAAAAGACCAGCCAAGGAGAAAGGCTTGGGTGAGACAAGGGATCAAGAGACCAAGGTGGAAAAGACTTGGGTGAAGATCTCATAAATGGAAGTACTGTTGAAGGCACTACAGAGCAGCAAGATACAAGAGGGCACCAAGAAGGAAGCAAGCATCAGGAAGAAGAAAGGTATGGATAGTATTGCAATTGATAAAGAGATTGATAGTTCGAAAAGAGATTTAGCTGATTTTACAGATAGATATGAGTCTTGGATGAATATGGATATGCAAGCATAGGTATGGCCAATGAGGAAAAGATTGAAGTGGCCAATAGATTTCCTAAGGATGAGGAGAAGAAGGCAAAATGAGATTGCCAAGAAGAGAGAAGCCCATAGAGGTTTGAAGAGGATGAGTAGGTTGCCAAGTGAGCAACAAGAAGAAGAAATTGTGAAGAAGGTTCTCATTGTGGACAACAAGAGAAGAGAAGAAATAAAAGATGAAGTGCCAGGAAGATCACTTGAGAAGATGAGAGTGTTGGTGAAGAGAGCACTCATAGGGACCTTGTGGTCTCTTATTTTTATTTCTAATATTGTCTTTGAGTGGGTAATTACAGGTATGGGCAGCCTTGTGAAGTTCAAGAGAAGGGCCTTGGAAAATGGAGAGATTGGTGCAAGAGAAGACACCAAGTACACAAGTGAATGTGTAAGAAAGAGGAAGGAATTTTCTGCTGTTGATAAAGAAGAAGAGATGCATTGGTTAATGCATAAGGAAGGTGTTGAAGAACCCATACAAGTAAGAGAAGAGATGGAAGATGAAGATGACTTCCATGATGCCATTGAATGCCAAGAAGAGGCAAGAGAACAGCCAAGCATAAAGGAAGAGAAAGATTGCTCCATAGACCAAGCTATCAAAGAGGTAAATGAAGTGTTAAGACCTGATTTTGATTGTTATTGTGAGCATGAAGCTGTTAATGTACAGGTGCAAGAGTTAAGGAAGATGATAGAGCCCTCAAAAAGAGAATTCAAGCATGGGCATGTGATGCCTAAATGGTTGAAGAAGCAAACTCCCAAGAAAGAGGAGGTGCTGGTACAAGAGCAAGGATGCAGGATGCCTACATGGCTTGAGAAGAGAAATGGTAAGAAGGAGAAACAAGTATGGGTGCCTAAGAAGGCAAAGAGAGAAGATGTGAATGTTGAAGCAACAACACTAAGAAGTTAATGGAAGAAGATTGAAGGTGATTCCATCAGCCAAGAGAATGAAGGTAAGAAAGAAAACTTATCAAAGAATAATGAGGTTGAACATGAGGATACAAGGATGAAAGGTAAGTCAATTTCTTACAATGAAATGGATAATGATTTTTTTGAATCATTTAATGATATTTTTATGGAAAGTGAGGAATGTAAAGTGGCTATGTGGACTAATATGCAGCAAGGAGAGAATTCCAAGAGGATGGATGATGAAAGTGGAGATGTGAAATCAGTTCACATGATTGAAAAGAGTAACGAAACATAAGGTAATATTGCTTCAATTGTATTTGATGAGTATATTTAAAACATTGGTTTGCATAAAGAAAGCTCAAGAAAGGATGAGATGAAGAGTGAGGCTAGTGAAGGACAAGTAATCCTTGTGAGTGATCAGCCCAAGTTTGATGAAGATGGTGAGATAGATGAGATCTCACTAAAGGAAGAGTTGAAGATGTTGGAGGAGATATTTGGTTATTCAAGAGAGATGAATGAAGGTACAAGCCAGGATGAGAAAACCATTGGGAAGAGTGGAACAAGACAAGAGCAAAGCAAAGAGGCAAGGACAGTTTTGATCAAGGAGCAAAAATGTGAAGGCAACCAAGAGGCTTCATGGCCTAAAGATTTTGATTCTAAGGTGGCTTTGAATGTTTTGTATGTAGGTATGAAGGTTGCTAAAGTGAATGACATACATGAGTCATTGGAGAAGCTCATGGAACAAGAAGAACAACAAGAAGATCAATAAGACATGTATGAAGATGAAGAAGCATGGAAGCAGGAGCTGGCAGCTGAGAAGGAGATGAGAAGAATAACATACCAAAAAAGGAAGAAGAGAAAAATGAAAGATAAATACTATTCCAAACAAAGACAAGCATTGGTATTGGCAACAAGACCTTGGAATCCAGGCATATAGTAAAGACTACAACATTGAGGAACTATCCCATTTGAACTAAGGTTCAAATTGTTTCTAGAGGGAGAGTATGATGCAGGAGCATCTACAATAGCTTCATGGAGGACTAGTTGAGATCATCAAACATGCAAATTCAAATGATATTCTAGTGTGAAATTTCAAATTCTTGTTTTCCCTCCAAATTGTATTATATTTCAAAATTTTACCTTGAGAGTAAATGTAATTGTCAAAAGTGAAAAGTGAAAAGGTAAAAAGTGATTGTTGGGCTGTTGAGGAAATAAGGGAGAAATGGTTGAAAATATTTTCAACCTTAGTATATTGTTAAAGATTAAAAACATTATTTTGTTTTGCCTTAAGCCCAAATTAGGCATAGAAGTTAGAGGGGAGGCTCTTCAAAAGAGCAAAAGAGAGAATTCAGTAAAGAGAGAGGATCAGAGGGATGTAGAGGAGAAGAAGGACAAAAAGGAAAGGTTTTCTCATACAAGGAAAGAGAATAGAATGCAGAAAAGAGAGGAGAAATAGTGAGGGAGGACCTCACTCAAGAGAAGTTAAAGTTAAAGAGGAGCAGATTTGATGTAAAGTCAAGAATGTGTGAAGGAGCAGACAAGGCTTTGAAAATCCATGGAACATTGAAACTGGATCTTGTATTGAATTGTAAGTCTTCTATTTGATCTAAGAAAGAATGAATGCTTTGTTTCATATATGGTTTCTTTATGGAATTCTGGTGACATGCCTGTGTATGTGTGTGTATGATGGTTCTCTATAGAATATTGAGAAAGACTGGTTATTTTTCATGTTGAGAATACGTTAAAACTATTATTATGTGACCAAGAGGTCTTAAAGATCTTTGAATGTTATAAAAAGCCTAAACAGGGCCTAAACAGGGTATTCAGGCATCCAAACCTACAACCCACTGTCCAAGGTAAAATCCACGTATAAATGTTTGCATAAAGCTCATAATTCATGGAGATAAGTCTATAAGGCAAGTATAAACTTAAGAGAAGAAGAAACAGGCTTTAGAAACCCCTTTGACGTCTTAAAACTCCAACAGTTGGCTCTCGGGCCTGTAGATGACAGTATACAGGCAAGATAAGAAAGTTGTATGTTTTTGCATAGTAGATGGGTTGATAAGTTCATATTTGATATGAAGATGGGAATGGGGAAGTCATTTGAGATAGTGACATGTTTTTATATCATCTTGAAAGTCGATTGACCATTGAAATAGAGAAATAAATCATGAACCCTGTTGACTGTCATGCATATACAGTCAAAGACAACTGAGATATTAATCATTGGAAAGCATAGGAGGTTGATATGACCTGGATGATGGTTGGAGAAGGTGTAGGGTAATAATATAGAGCCTAAAAAATTGATTGGAACCCTTGAAATAGGGTAAAACAGTCCCATTCACTATTACTATGCTCTCGGCCTGTGCAAGTCATTAGAAAACCCTGAATTAGGGTCTGTCCTTCAAAATGAGTTTAAAGCCTTGAAAAGTCTTGAAAGTTTTCAATATGACCCTTGAAGATGTTAAAAAACTATTGGAAGTGGTTTATAAGTGTTTTAGTATGGATAAATATGAAAAAAAGTCAATTGCCAAGTGAGTTCTAGGTGCATGTGAGATAAAGAGAATAGACCAATATAGGGAAAGTAGATTTCTCCAAATAAGTGCACTAAAAAACATTTGATTCCCCTGTAAGAGGGTAATGGGTATCTGGAATGATGATTTTTTTGATTATAAACTCTGTACTTTACTAAGGTAAAGAAGATTTGCATTCAAGGAGGGCTAATTAGAACAGGGCTTAAAGAAGAAAGTACAATTCCATACAAAGTATCCTCATGAGATTTTCCAGTATGTTATAGAAGGGATTAATGGGTATCTAGAAGTGTTTTTACATTCATTTTTGAGCTAACTTATAAGGAGTTATGGCCAATAAATAGAGGAAACAGGGCTAAAAAATGATATCACAGCTTATAGGTCAAAGGAAGAGTTTTAAGTTTTCCACTAAAGGAATGATTGATCTGAATAGGTATGTATAAGTATGTTAAAATGTATGGAACCTCTATATGAAGTTAGCTCACATGTTGATGGTTATAGAGCAATCTAAGGATAGTTTCATCAGAATGGCCAAGAGATGAATGTTGATTTGGAAGATAAGGTCTTGTACTATTGAATCTTGATATTTTATAATAAGTAGAAGGCAATTCAATATGTTCAAAAGGAGTAACTTTAATTGATGACCTTGTTTTAACCTTTGGTATGAAATCACTATCTGGAAGATGTGATGAACTTTACAACTTGAAGGATCTTAAAATTTTGATGAAGGTAGATGCATACTCCATTTGCAATTACTTCTTCCCAATATTCGAATTTTAATTATGCCAAAGAGGTTGGTCCCACCAAGTATGCAAAAATTATTGGAGTTCTAGATTGCACCCTAGCTGAGCATAATATTGTTCAAGTCTTTTACTCAAATCTAGTCAAAAATGGCACTAATCCTAGGCTATGGGTATCCTAATAATGGATCATACCTCTAGAGTAGGCTGTTCTCCTTTTGGATTTATCACCTAAACTAAACTTAAACTAAGACTTGCTTGGAAAAGGGAGAGGGATTTTGACAATACCTTATGAAAGCATGTCAATTGGTGTGATGCAAAAATGAGTCAATCACTTAAACTTGCATAAGACACATTATGAGACACATTAAATAAAAAAATATAAATCTCACATAAATATTATAGAATAAGGCATTAATCAATTATCAAATTTGCTTGAGAGGGTAAATATCCACTTTCAGGCTAGACAACAAACTATAAACTGCACTTATAATGACTTGTAAGAACTACTAATCACTTTCTTAAGTTGAAAGAAACTTAGACATAGACAAAAAAAACATACATTAACTTAACCGTATTACATGATTTCATGGAACACACTTCAATCCGACTTTGAAAATGATGGAATTTAGTCTTTATTGCATCAAAAGGTGTTAAAGTATAGATTTTGGTAGAGTCTAGTCATACCAAAAAGAGAGATAATATTTAAGGCTTAGAATCTTCTATTTATAGAAAAGAGAATGACAGAAAGAGAAATGAGCAGATATAAAACATTGAATGAGGTTCAACTGCTCCTGATGGATTAGCATTCTCAAGGATGCTGAATCATGACCTTATAAACATAGAACAAATTCTATAAAATAATTAAATTCCCATTACCTTATCTAACCACTAAGTCTCCTTATTATAACTCTATGCCATTATATATTTGATATGATAATGAGGACCATGTCTTAGAATTGGCAAAATTATGCGACTTCTACCTTAGGTGGTCATTAATTCCTATTTATTGAAAATGTGACCATGATGATAGGTGAAATGCCTCTCCATGATAATGTTTACATCTATATTTTCTTCAATATCAAACATAGATCCATTTATAGGTGAAAACCAATTCAATTATTGGTTTTCACATAGGCATAATATCCATAAAAACCTGTAGACTACTTCTCCTTGTATCGTAATCATTGGTCTATCTTTATCCTCTGTATTAGGCATAAAAACCTATTTTACCTATATGAAGCTCTACTGGTAATGCTTGGTCTTTAAAATCTGACCCTAATTTAACCCTAGGTTGCCTTCGAGCTTAAATCCTTGACATTTTCTTTATCTAGGCCCAAAATAACTTCTTCAACTTTCATCAAAAATATCCCAAGATCACTTTTGTTTATTGGTTGTTGATTACCAAATTTAACTATTTACATTTTTCCCAACTATATTTATGCTTATTGGTCTCATAGATAGGCTAACTTATTGACTCTACTTGCACCATTAGATCTAGATGTACAAATGCATGCAAGTCCTTGATCTTGTACCAGGACCCACTTACTTTTGACACTTATCCTCTTTGTATTCATCATAAACATTCTCTAAACCTTTTGAGTTATCTCACTCCATCAATATTGATATATGATTAAATACACTCCATTTATCTTCTAGGGACCCATTAATACTATTAGGCTACCTCACTCCATTAGATCAAGGTATATGGTTGAATGTAAACCATTGATATTTGACCTATTTGAAACCCCAATGGATAATTTATGGTGTTTAAATTTGACATTGGAATGAATGTCATTTGATGTCCCTACAGACATATTTGATGTCCCATAAACTATCAAATTTAACATCTAATATATTTTTGCTTGAGATTTAATTTGACTCTCGTGCGAGTGTCTCCCATTATTTGACCCACTTTGAAGATTTATATCTTGAATCTCAAGAATCATGAAGGGACCAAATTTTCTCAAGATGTTCCTAAGACTAGAAACATTGGGCCCACTTTATTTTCTAGATTGTGAGACCTCTTGATCATACTTAGAAAGTATATAAGTTAACTTGTTTGTTTTTTTCCCATGTGACATCCTGGTAATGGTTTGATTCCTCAAATTTTGATAGTCCATCTTTTGATCAATATTTCAAGGCTATGATTATTTCCTAAATCTTGTGTAACCTATTTCATGTTCCTCAAGACCATGAAAACTTCTTGGACCCTTCAGCTCTAATTGTAGACCTTTCCCTTGAAGATCTATTAGATCACACTTTAATCTTGTTTAAAGTGTTTCAAAATATTTTTAAAATATATATGATCTAAACTTGAGGCATATCTTCTCCTTGTGAAATTAGGTCACTCTTTAATCAGGATCCTTCTCCTTTTACTAGACTCTTAGACTAGGCACATTCTTGATATGTAGACTAAAATTAGTCAACATCTTTGGTAACTTGGCTGGGTAGTATGCCTACTATGCTTGAGAACTCAAACTAGATACATGAATCTTAGATAATTTACAAGATACATGGACCATTTATATGACTATAAGACAAAATTTTTAATTGAAAATACAAATAATTCCAATATACAGGGAATGAAAAAAAATGTGAAATGGAAGCTAAACTAGTAGATCAAAAGTAACTAGCCTACTTAACAATTGTGCAACAAAGCACTTATTTGGGACAAAAAATAAATGAAGCTAATGTGTTATTAAAAACTTAGAGAAAAAAAAATAACTAACCATATACAAGGGACTTAGATTTCATAATACAAATGTTTTAGATGCATCCCATTGACTGGGATAGGAAGCTCTTCACAATTCATCCTTGTGAGCTGGAAAGCTTTATGGGATTTGTAGTTGGAGACTATATATGGACCATGCAAGAGAGAATAAAATTTTATGTGCCTTCCTAGTTTATATCTATCCTCATCCCACTTGAGGACCAAATCTTCTTCTTAGAAACCTCTTAAAGAAGCTCATTTATCAAAAGATTTATTTACCATTGCTTGATGGGGTTTCATAGCCAACATTAACTAATACCTTGTCTTTTCTATCTCCATGAGCTCAACATATATGATTTACATTGGCTCATTCTCAAAAATATCAAGCTGATGCATCAATTACAAAGCATGGAATTAAAGAGAAATAAGCATTCTTCCTTCCTTATAATATACTAGCATGTATGGAGAATTCATAATTGACCTCTTATAGGTGATCTTATCATCCTACAAATTTGACTTCAATTTGAGATGTCATGACCTCTAATTATCTGAAACAGTCCCCTTGATGATTTTCAACAAATTCTTATTAGTGGACTTAGCAAGGCCATTACCTTATGGATAATATTTTGATGAAGTACTGAGGAAAACACTATGTTGAAATTCCCATTGGCTAATCTTGGACCCTATAAAATCCATAACATTATCATAAATTATAGTTTAAGGGATCCCAAATCTTGTAAGCAAACCTTCATAAAAGTCCAAAATATTAGTTTCATTGGCTTCATTTAATGTCACTACATCTGTCCATCTATTAAAATAATCTATGGAAGTTAAGATCCACTTATGTCTTGAGCTTGAATGGGGATTAATGATACCAATAGATTTCAATTCCCATTGGACAAAGCATTGATTTAAAAAAAATGGTTAGATAGGTAAGGTTGCAAGATTCACCTTTCCAACAAATATGGCACACTATCTAAATTTCCTAACCCATGTATGAGAATCACCAAATAAATATGGCTAGTAATACCCACCACTTATGATATTTTGGGCTATGATCCTTGATGAATAATGTATTCCACCATTTCCATCATGGAATTGATCAATTAGTCTCTATGTTTGACCTAGCTCTATGCATCTTAGTAATAAGCCATTGATATCTTTTTCAAACAACACATTATCAACAAAAAGGAAAGGAATTGACTGCAATCTAAAATATCTCCTTTTCTAAGGAGTCAAATAAGAATGATAAGTACCATCTTGTAAGTATCTTACCATATCTTGGAACTAGCTAGAAGATGAGGTCCGATCACTTGTAACTTAATCATTTGAAACCATAACCATCCCATTAGTCTCCTATAAGTCTTAGGATAGATGTTCATAAAGTATTTTACTTGTAACCAACTTTATGACTTTGATCTCAATATCATATTCCATTACCTTGGTTATCCAACCAACTCTCTTGTCATTTATATCCTTTTAAGAGGAAATATTTGACACTTGGATGTGCAACCACCAAATGTATCTTATTATTGAACAACAAGTACCTAAATTTTTTAAGATACCTTTTGATTAGAAGTACATGCTTCTCGACAAAATAATACCTTGTTTCATATTATTATAATCCTTGAATAAACAAGGCTATTGGATACTCTAAACTCTTTTTATTTTGCTACACGAGAATACTTGAAAATGTATCAATGTTAGCATGAGTGTATAAGAAGAAATATTTTGTGAATTTAGGGTTCAAGAGTGTAAGACCATTGGTTATAGCTTTATTTATCTCTAGAAAATCTCTTAATATTTTGTAAAAACTAAAAATATGACCCTTCTTTAGCATGGTTGTGAGTGGCCTAGCTAAAGCATCAAAATTTGAAATGTATCTCCTTATGAAATTGATCTTGCCTAAAAATATTTTCAAGGATTTCTTATGCTTAGGCAAGGAAAGTGCAAGAAATGACTCTATCCTATAAGGATCTATGCTTGTACCATAGTTTGAAATTAAATCTCCAAGAAGACTACCTTTAAGAATAAAGAAAACACACTTTTTTGGATTCAAAGATACTGTAAATTCTCTACACCTTTAAAACACTTTTCTGAGGTGAATCATATGCTCATCTACACTGTTATAGAACAATGCTATGTCATCCAGATAAAAAATAATAAACTTGTTAAGGAGACCCAAAAATTCCATGTCCATGACTTTATGAAAATTGGATCCAACATTAGATAAAACAAAAAGAATTTTACTATATGCTAATGTCCCCCACTTTTTAGTGAAGGTTGTTTTGAACTATTCTTCATCTTTGACCAAAATCTGGTTATATCTATTGTAGCCATATAATAAGGAGAACCTTTCTAAGCATGAAACTAGTTGTATAATTTACTCCAGTAATGGTAATGGATAGGGGTCTTTGAGAGAGGCCTTGTTCAAATCATAGAAGTTGACACATAGCCTTATTTCACCATTTTTTTACCCATACTAGAATAAGGTTTTCCACCTAGGTTGAGTGTTTAATTAGAAATATTATAGTTGACTCAATGATCTTATTTAGTTCAACTCTCATCATTTAAGGTTCAAGATTTGGATTGATAAGCCTTTATCTTTGTCTAACTAGCCTAGTCTCATGTTATAAATTAATGGTATATTGATCTAGACTTAGATCAAATCCTTTAAGGTCACTATACTTTCATGTAAAAACATCTACAAAACTTGAACATAACTTAGTAAAAGTTTCTTTGTCTGAAGATGTGCAAACTTTACTTAGTTTTAAACTCCTACCAATTGTAATTTATATATTTGTATAATTTTATTAATTTGTTGAAAAATAAAACTTTTATTTTCTCAATTCATCATCTCTATTTAATATGTTTTCAAGGGTGACCAACCCTTTAAGCAATTTGTTTGTCTTTAATTGGACAATCTATGTACCATATTGCTCTAAATGCTTGTCTTGGTTCCTTAAGGAGAATTTAGATTCATCTTGTAAGAATATAACAATTTTAATATCATCTTAAAATACTTTCCAAATGTCATGGTTGTCTAGGAAATAAGATCTCACAATTACCTTGATGCGTGATAGAACTTTTTCATTTTTTATGTCATCTAAGATACTGAATTGTGACCCAATGGTAGCTAGCTTATTTGCATGTTTGTTCTTATTTATTGATATGGAATAAATATTGAAAGATTTTAAATATTCAATTAAGTCCCATACTTATGATTATAGGACCTAATTAGTTGGTTCTTGAATATATTAAGCTCCCTTACTTGGCAAACTACTAGTTCACTACCTCCAGAAACTTCTAAGGAACTGATCTTCATCCTTTTTTCCCATTGAAAACCATGCACTAGTGCTTAATATTTAGTATAATTAATATAAAAAAAAAACTAAAAAATGAGAGAGGATAAATACCTTTGATTTTCTAGATAAATTAACATCAATCCATCTCTAGTGCCATGTTTATTCATGGATCCATCAAAATATAGATGCCACAGTTCATCACTAGGTTGATCATCTTTCATCAATGTTGGAATTGGTGCATCATTTTCATGAAAAAATAGACACCAAGTCCTTCAATTAAATTAGAGGCCCATTCATCAAGGAAAAGATCTGGGACTCCATCTAGAGGTGATTCAGTTTCTACCTCACTATTTTCTAGTACCTTATCTGAGATAACACAATTAGTGTTCACCATACTTGGCACATATGGATCCAAATGAAATATTGAAATAAGTTAATAACATATTACTACCTTAGTACCATATCTAGTCCTAAACATTAAATAGCTCCAATCAACTAACAAATATCCTCCAATCTTTGAAGTAAAGTCTCTTGAAAACACATGGTAAAATAGGGAGGTTAGTCCACTATAACTAAATCTTGATAAATAATAACATTGAGTGAAGCATGTAATGTCATTTTTATATATTTTATTATTCCTAATATATTTTTTTGTTATCCATATAATTACAATACTCCTTTGGTATTTGTCTTATAGGCAAGACCAAGCTTGTCTTTAATTTGTTTGGGCATGATAAAGCTACTAGCTCCACTATCTACCATACATTTATGGATTAAATAGTCACCTAATATAAAAAATAGATAAAAGGGAGGGGTTTTGTTTGATTTTACATTATATTTTTCCACAATTTATCATATTATGTACCTGTTGATCAGATTGCTTGATTTGTTAGTCTAAATTCGCCAATATAGCTCCTTGTTTTTCATCTAGTTCTTTAGATACATTAAGACATAAAATATCTTGAATAAGCATTTCCTTTTACCCTGAAATGGAAAAGGAATCCCAAATTATAATTATAACATTTTTTTATTCATCTGTTCTTTTATTCTAAAAGATGCTCCACTAACCTTTGGTTGTAAATTTTGAGACACCGGTTATTTTCAAGTTAGAGGCATTTGGGGAACCTTCACTATATCTACATTATAAATATTATGTGATATAGGAACACCAAATTTATCCTTGACACTCTTTGAAATAAATTAGGAACACTAGATGTATTTCTCACATCTTGAGCTTCTTCAACTGCTCTTCTTTTATCTCTAGTTAGAGTTACAACTTGACCATTTATGTTACTAGTTTGACCGACTTTGTTGAATGTAATATGATCATCCAATTTCCAATTAACATTGATAGCATTAGGCTGCCCTATAACCTATTGATATTCTCCCTGGAATGTTATATTAATGTCTTGCTACTGACCACATTGAAGAGAGAACTCCTCCCATGCTATTTGTGGCATAGTAATATCTTGTAATACTAAGGCTTGATTTTGAGTGTCATTTGGATTGTAAGGATACCAATTTGAATCTTGCATCAAGTTATTTTGAGGAAAAATAGATTTTAAATTGGAAGATACATTAGGATCAAGGGCTACATATGGCTTAGTTTGGGTTATGTCTCTTTGATTTTGATAAGGTTGGCTATTGTCCTTGAAACTTTCATGTGGAGGTCATTAGTTATTGAAATACTAATAAGTGTTATGTTTTTATTACTAATAAGGTATACTATGGTACATATTTATCTTGTGTTGAACAATCTCATTTCCAAAATATTGTAACATGCTTTTTAAATCACCAATCTCATTAGTTTGATTTGGAGAGGTTATAACTTGGAATTTTGGAGATGGAATAGGAGCTATAGATGGAATCTGGAGAAATTGAAGAGGAAGAATAGGTTGAGATTTTGGGAATATGGTAATAAAAGGCCTTGGAGTAATTTTACCATCTTGTATTAAGCTATTTTCTAGATTTATTATAATTTAATAGGCATTTGGTAAGGTATTCACACCCATAGGCTGTATCATGACACTTATATCAAAATCAAGGACTTTAAGATAGTAAAAAAAACTCATAACTTGGATATGGTATTACTAATATAGGGATCTTAGTCCATGTCTTTTGGAATCTAAGGTTAAAATCAGGCATAAACACATGTGGGTAGCTTTGTATGGTAGTCATTTTTAAAATAAAATATAGATGATCAAACTTGTCTTCAAATTTCATAACTAAGGCTACACATAAATCATCCCATGTAGTAGTGGAGGTCAAATGAAGATTTATATAACATTGTAGTGCTTTTCCCTTGAAGGAAGCAATGAGTAGATTGATAACCACATTATCTTTAGTAAAATTATGAGCATAACATAGATTGGCAACATCTTGGATATTCTCAATAGCAAAAGTTTTATCCCATTCTCCTAAGAACAAAGGGATATTATTTATTTTAGACACATGGATGTCATCATATTGGTCTAAATTTAGGGGATTACCCTTATTGAATGAAACAAACACTTGATCCCTGATAATCATTTAGGAGAAAGGGATTTAGATTATGGGAAAAACAGATTGGACTAAAACAATAGAATGACCAAGAGATGAATGCTAATTTGGAGGATAAGGTTTTTTACTATTGAATCATTTTATTTTATAAAAAGTATAAGTCAATTCAATATGTTCAAAGTGAGTACCTTTACTTGATGATCTTGTTGTAACCTTTGGCATGAAAACACTATATAGAAGATGATATAAACTCTAAAACTTGGAGGATCTTAAAATTTTGATGATGGTATATGTCTCCTTTTGAAATTTCTTCTTCTCAACTTTCAAATTTCAATTATGCCAAAGAAGTTTGTCCCATTAGGCATACCATAATTGTTAGTGTTTTAGATTGTACCCTAGTTGAGTAGAATATTTTTCAATTCTTTTAATCAAATCTAGTCTAAAATGGGACTTATCCTAGGCTATCGGTATCCTATTAATGGATCAGACCTCTAGATAAGGTTGGCTTCCTTCTAGATTTATAACCTAAACTAGCACTTGATTAGGAGAGAGAGAGAGAGAGAGAGAGAGAGAGAGAGAGAGAGAGAGAGAGAGAGAGAGAGAGAGAGAGAGAGAGAGAGAGAGAGAGAGAGAGAGAGAGAGAGAGAGAGAGAGAGAGAGAGATAACTTATAAAAGCATGTAAAGGCACCAATTATTCAATCACTCAAACTCACACAAGACACACTATGAGAAACATTCAAGACCAAATAATATTAATCTCACATAAATATTTCAGAATAAGGCATTAATCATTTATCAAATTACTTGAGAGGGAAAACATATATTTTCAAGATAGATAAAAAAACATTAAATTTCACTTATAATTACCTATAAGAACTACAAATAACTTCCTAAAGGTGATAACCACAATACATTAATTCATGGATCACACTTCAATCAAGCTTAGAAATTGATGGAATTCAGTCTTTATTGCATCAAAAGGTATTATATTATAAATTTTTGTAGATTTTGGTCCTACCAAAAAGAGGGATAATATTTAAGGCTTAAAATCCTATATTTATAGAAACAAGGTTCAATTGTTCTTAATGGATTAGTATTCACAAGGATGCTGACTCATGATGTTATCAACAAGGAACAAATTATATAAAAGAATTAAATTCCCATTACCCTTATCTAACTACCAGGTCGCCTTCTTGGAACTCTATGTCATTATATATTTGATCTAGTGATGAGGACCATGTCTTGGAATTGGCAAAATTATACCACTTCTGTCTTAAATGCCCATCGGTACCTATTTATTGAAAATGTGACCCTATTGATAGGTGAGACACCTCTCCATGATCATGTTTACATCTGCATTTGATTTAATATCAAACAAATGTTTGTTTATAGGTGAAAAGCAATCTAATTATTAGTTTTCATAGAGTCATAATATCCATAAAAACCTATAGACTACTTGTCTGTGGTTCACAATCATTGGTATTTCTTCTCCTCTATATTAGGCCCAAAAACCCTATTTTACCTATATGGAGTTTTAGTAGAAATTTTTGGTTTCTAAAATGTGATCCTAGTTCAACCCTGGGTTTCCTTCAAGCTCAGATCCTTGACATTTGCTTTGCCTAAGCCAAAAATAAATTCTTTGACTTTCATCAAAAATGTCTTGAGCTAGCTTTTGTTTATTAGCTATAAATTTCCACATCATATTATTTACAATGTGCCCAACTATATTTATGATTATAAGTCCCAAAAATATGTTGACTTAATCACTCTACTCACACCGTTAGATTAGGATATACAAATGCACATGAGTCCTCAATCTTCTGCCATGACCCACTAACTTTTGAAACTTGTCCTCTTTTTATTCATCATCAAGATCATCTAGCCCTTTTGAATTATCTCACTCTATTGATAGTGATGTATGATTAAATGTGCTCCATTGATCTTGTGGTGACCCACTGATAATATTAGGTTACCTCACTCCATTAGATCAAAGTGTATGATTGAACACAAGCCATTGATCTTGGACTTATTTTAAACCTAAATATCTACTTTATGCTGTTTAAATTTGTCATTTGTCCAAACTTCATTTGATATCTGTACGGACATATTTGACATCCTACAAATCATCAAATTTAAGTTCTAATGGATTTTTTCTCGAGCTTTAATTTGAATTTCATGTGAATGTCTCTCATTATTTGACCCACTATGAATATTTATATATTGAAGCATGAGAATTATGGAGGGGCCAAGTTTGATGGAGATGTTCCTTAGACCAAAAAAATTATGCCCACTTGATCTACTAGCTTACAAAGCCTCTTGAGCATACTTTAAAAATGTACAAGTTAATTGGTTAATTTGTTTCTTGTGTGACATTTTGATGATGGTCTAGTTCCTCAAATTTTTATTGTCCATGTTTTTCTCAATATTTCAATGTTCTAATGATTTTCTAAAGCTTTTAAAACTTGGTTCATGTTCCTAGACACCATGAAAACTACTTGGATGCTTTAGCTGTAACTGTAGACCTCTCCCTTGAAGATTCATTAGATCACAATTTAAGCTTGATTAAAAAGACTAAAGTGTTTCAAAAGATTTATAAAATCTATATGATCTCCACTTGAGGTCTATTTCCTCCTTATGACATTGGGTCACTCTTTAATCAAGATCCTACTCCTTCCACTAGACTCTTGGACTAGGCATATTATTTGCATGTAGATAAAAATTGGTCAACAGGTGGTATATGTTCTATGGGATTGTATCAATAGAGTTATAGATGCATGGAAGATATATGCATATGCCTCATGGTGGTTAGGAGTATGACCCATTTAATTGACTAGGCCATTTTTCCAACTACCCATTTTGAGATAGTGATTGGTCAGGATGAGGTGGGATTAGGGATAAGCCCCATCATAGTAGTAGGGTTAGGTGGTAGTCTATCTAACCATTACAATTGCCATTAGACTATAGGTTTTACAACTTTAGAGGCAATAGGATCTAGTATAGGACATGAAGATGGCTGAGCTAGATAGTTAGAAGGTGGAAATAGGGGATGCCCTAAGTACAAGGATAACTTCTAGAGATTTAGGGCCCTTCGGGATAGGTACAAGGACATATACAAGATCTAAAGGTGTCAAGACCTTAGGAATAGGGAGGTTTGCATAGGACCAAGCATTTATTTCCAATCTCTACACAGAGATATCCACATGCCTTTTTGAGATAGCAGGGCTATAAAGCACTGTGACCAGGTTACAGGCATAGTTGGTTACTATACAAGGGGAGACCATGAGGCTACATGGTTTGATTGCATCTAGAGACTCATAGATTATGGGTCTCAAAGGTTAAGTGACACAACTAACAAGGGTTCAAGCCCAATTAACCACATGAGATGAAGAGTATGTGATCATGGTTGGTGAGTGTGACTTTTCTCATAAGGAGATGTATAGGCTAAGTCAAGAAATATATGATGCACATAAAACTAGGGTAGATACAGGAGTAGGTTTAGTGAGAGCCTTAGTTGATGTGATTACAGCTAATGATGATACCTTATGTGTGAAGAATGATGTATTACATGCCAATGGTAAGATATCCTACTTGAGGTGGGAATATGAGGTAATAGTTCTTACAAAGCAGACAGTGTCATCCTATAGGGTGTATACAAGGTCATAGTGGACTAGCTAAACTATCAGGTCAAGGCATGAGATAGAGTCAGATTAGTCAGTGACACAACAAGATGCAAAATAAGTTGACATGGTGCCTTTACCACCATGTCTACCAAAATCCACTACATCTAGGATATGTTAGGGTCTTCATCAGAGTCCTCCCAAAGATGAGCATGATGAGAGTTTATTGTACTATTTATGCCTTTTTGTGTACTTATGAGATGTATATATACTCTCCTAAAGTATAGAAACATGTTTATATATATATATAAATTTCATCTCATAATATATATATATATATATAATATTACTTGACTTATAAAAATTTCATGAGTAGAAGTAATCCAGATTTGTGAACTTGAATTACTCCTTCCAACACTTTACAAGTTCTCAATGATGCATGACTTTGGGTTTTTCAAGGAGCCGGTCTTAAATTGATTTATAAATAGAGAGCAATGAGAGGTCCAAAGTGAGTAAGTAATAGGGCTTAGAAAACCTAAAATGCTCTTGATAATGCCTATCAGATTTCATAGGGTAAAAGTCTTAAACTTTTTCGAAGGACATGTTCCCTTCAGAAGGGCCCATTTCAAGAAGGTTGAAGGTTTCAAAACTTTCAAAGGAACACTTTCAAAGTTTCTGAAGGGCAATCCATTATTTTTAAGGGCAGTTCATTTCTTTGGAAGGGAAGTTCAACTTTTCCAAAGGGTACATTTCTAAAGTTTTAAAGGCCTCTTAACCTTCGAAAGGGAAATTTTCAGAAATCTAAAGGGGATTTCTTGGCAAAAGTGTCCTTTAAATTTTTTTTGAGGGACACTTAGTGAAAACTAGAAAGAATTTTTTCAAACATTTTGTCCAAAATAATCTTTCCAAAAATACAAAGACAAATGAGAAGCTGCCATGTGGTATGAGCTGGAGCAGAGTCAGCTTGTCAAAGATAGATGGAGGATGATCCATAGGCATTCGTGCCCAATAAATCAATGACCTAGAATCACAAATCTAAGTCATTCCTTGAGGAATAATCAGAAAGGAAATATAAATCCAAATAGAATAAAAATAAATTCTCTCCACACCATTGTGCATCATGACAAGCCAAGGAGAAGTAGTTGGGTGTTGAAATAAATATCTAATAGGTGGATCCATTAGTATTAACCATTTTTGGTGCCATATCCACATAGATCTATTCTATTAAGTAGCTGTTGAAAAAGCATCTCCAAGAGGGCAAGCCAAGGGAATTCAGGAGGGTGACATGGATCAATTAAAATGCCCTAATGAGCATCATTGGCAAAATTAGTTGTAGCTGAAGATGATGACATACAATAAAATTGATTCCTTCCCTTGGCACCAAAGGCATCTCCTTCTCTTTTTCTTATTTTTATATATTAAACCCCTTGGCTAGTGAAAAAGGGGAACATGTAGTGTATGGCAAAGCCCTGCTAGAATGATTCAAGTTCTATCTTTAAGCATTTAAAATAAATATATTTCCTTTAAGTGTTTTTTGGGTTTTAAGTCTAAGTGTGAAAAAGATGTATAGTGGAAGCATGTGATGATTTTCCATCCTTTTTCCCAATTTATCCTTCATACCTGAACAAGAGTTCTTAGTCTAACTAGTCACATAGTGTGTATCCAAGTGTATTGAATTTCTACATGTGTATTACTATCTTTAATGTGAAAAATTTGTCTTTTATCTCATTTACCTTGTGTCATTTTTTACACATCTCACCTCTATGTTAAAATATTATTGTTAGAATATTTAGATTATGGGAATGGTTTATACTTTTTATATGTTTTACACTAGAATCTGACATTCATGTCAAAAATAGTTTTGGTGTATTACCACTCTTAGAATAGGATTTACTTTTATATAAATTTCTAACTCTTTTCACTTTAAACAAGCTAGTTTAGTAGTAATTATATTATAGATACATATACAGGGAGCTGTCCCTTTCAATCAAGAGGTCCATTTCCTCCATAGGCATACCCATAGGCCTATAAATGTTTCAACATTGCCCAAATCTAGGAAAGGATTGAACACTCTCTTCTAGGGTGCAATATTTGGAGACAAAAATTATGGCACACTCGGTGAGACCAGGTCCAAATAGTGGGAAGATTATTTGTGTTTCTTCTCTCTTATCATATTTTAGATGCATCCAAGTGAACATCAATGGTGAATCCAAATGAATTTTTGGTTGTAAAAAGCCTAGGTATCTATTGATGGCGATTTTGATTAGTCCTTATTTTTTCATATGACTTGTGAAGTTGACATGGATGTCTATGGGGAGAATCATAACCATACACCTCCCTATCATGACCCTTTATACCCTTCTCAACAATCCTACCAAGAATACCATCCTCCCTATGAGTCATGGTAGCCCTATGGTCAACCTAGTCCTTTTTCAAATGAGTATGTTGTTGTTGAATAGCTATATGACCCATATTCACCTTAGCCTTGTCATGATGAGTTAGACAACACCATTAGTTAGGAGGTAGATTATGGATCTTTCAAATCCTTTCTTGAAGAGGTTAAATAACCCAGCCACTTTGTCCAAGCTTACTACCTCTCTCATTCTCAAAATGTGTAGGTAGTTATGCCAAGATTTCTAAAACTAGAAGAGCATATGATGGTGCTAGATAAGTGTAATGATGGAACTCTTGGTGGTTTTTTGGATTGGTTAAAGTTTTTAATTGGGTTGTTAATGGACATGTGGGAGTATGTTGAAAATGAAAACCAATGTGTCATTGGTGAATCATTGTCTAGGGTTAAAAGATATTTTAAATGGTGGATTGATCAGTTAGCGAGTTGGGAAACCCAAGAGGGTATGAAAACCTAGGAGAGTATGGAACATGTTGCAACTATAATGAAATCTCTAAAAATCTATGAAGAGCCTCTAGAAGATGAGGATGATGATAGCTTGTATGAAGAAGATCTTCTTCCTATTGCTCCTCCTATCTTACCTCTCCCTCAAGAGCCCATTCAAGAAGTTTCATACATCTCCATGTCTATCCTTGACCACCACTCTCCATCCTCATCCCATAAACCCATATATCTTTCTTCCACCATCCCTTCCCTTGAAGAAGAGACTATTTCAAGGGAAGCATCAAGAAAATAAACCACCGTAGAAACTCATCTTGGTGAAGACAAGGATAAACTTACCTCCTTGAGTGAAGAAAAGCATGTTGAAGACTTTTTTGTAGCTATCCATGAGGAGTGTGACCTAGACTCAGAAGGATAGGTGTTTAGAGAAGACCCCATGTTTGATCTTGAGGTTGTAGAGGAGCATCTCAATCATGAAGTGAAGTGCATCATCAAGGAATATTGTTAGGGTAATCCTTAAGAGGTTACAGTCTTGGAATAATCTCATGAGCTCAAAATTGAAGGCATAGTGCTTGAGGATGACTTTGTAACTCTTTCTAATTTTGAATCACCTTTAGATGTATTGCAACTTGAGGAAAAATGACTTGATGATCCCATATATCAAAAAGAAAATAGAGAAAAGGTAGTGGTCTAGGATGTCAAGGAAGAAAGAGATGATTGGTAGCAATAAATGGATCTCTTTTAGGAGATTGAAAGCCTCTGCCAAGTTAAAGGATAATTTCATGACAAGGTGAAGGAAATCTTTCCCATGGAAGATAATGACCAAGATTGGATAGACTATGAAGAGCTCCTTAGTGATATTGAAGAGCTTGTAGCTGATGAGAAGCCCAATGTCATTAAGAATCCCATGGAAATCAAGAATGTAATCCTTGTTGCATCACCATTGGAGGTCAAAGTTGAAGAATCTTGTGCGGGGATTGAAGTTGTTGAGCTATAGGAAATGTTTATTTCTATGGCTAACTTGTTTGGAGCTGCTTGATTCTTGTTAAACACCATAAAGAAGATGGAGGCATCAATTCCAAAGATCAAAAGGTTTCATGCTTCATCTGTCACTCTATGTCATGAAGCCAGGAAGGTTTCCTGCTACCCCTTGTATCCAGGAAGAAGTGTTCATCTCAAGTATCTTCTATAAATAGTAGTTTAGGTGTGTTTATTTTAGTTTTTTATTATGTTACCTAAGTGTTTTATAGCATAGGTGTGTTTTCCTTCCTTTTGTTTGGTGTGTGTCCCTGCCTTGTATGTGTAATCAACCCAGCTAGTGTGTTTTTGAACCAAAGCTTGTTCAGTTCTCTTTGGAGTGCCTATATACATGACCCCATTCCTAATGGAAGGATTTAGGTGACTAGTCTTTGACATAGTAGGCATGCATACCCTTAGAATTTCCAAAAATGTTGACCAAATTTTAGCTTTGTATAATTTGTTCAACCATTTTTAAGGAGAGCTAAATAGTAGTTACAAGAAGATGTCATATCAGAGGTCCAAAATTGCAAGTCAAGGAGGCTAAAGTGTTTTGGCTCCATTGTAGTGTAAGTCAAGTTCTCCACAAGTCAAGTCTTGGCCCCTCATAAACCTAAGTTACTCCTTAAGACCAAGTCAGGTTCCTCTGAATGACTCGACTTATAAAAAATTCATGAGTAGAAGTAATCAATGTTTGTAAACTTGAATTACTCCTTCCAATGCTTTGCAAGTTTTCAATGATGCATGAATTAGGATTTTCTAAGGGAAAGTCTTAAATTTATTTATAAGTAGTGAGCAATGAGAGCTCTAAAGTGAGTAAGTAATAGGGCTTAGAAAACCCAAAATGGTCTTGATAATGCCTCTCAAATTTCCTAGGGTAAAAGTCTTAAATTTTTTAAAGGGCACGTTGTCTTCAAAAAGGCCCATTTCAAGAAGTGTGAAGGTTTCAAAACATTTGAAGGAACACTTTCAAAGTTTTTGAAAGGCATTACATTCTTCTGAAGGGAATTTCAACTTTTTTGAAGGGTATATTTTCAAAGTTTCAAAGGTCTCTTACCCTTCAAGGGGGGCATTTTCACAAATATGAAGGGGATTTCTTGGAAAAAGTGTCCTTCAAAAGTTTTTGAAGGGAAACTTAGTGAAAACCCAAAATAATTATTTCCAACATTTTGTCTAAAATAATCTTTCTAAAAAGACAAAGACAAATGAGAAGTTACCACATGGTGTGAGTTGGAGCAGAGTCAGCTTGTCAAAGATAGATGGAGGATGATCCATAAGCATCCATGCCAAGTAGATCAATGACTCATAATAACCAATCCAAGTCTTTCTTTGAGGACCAATCAAAAAAGAAAGATAAAGCTAAATAGAATAAAAATAACTTCTCTCCACACCATTGTGCATCACGATAAGCCAAGGACAAGTAGTTGGGCATCAAAATAAATTTGAAATAGGTGGATCCATTAGAAACAAAAATTTTGGGTGCCATATCCATGTAGCTATATTATGTTAAGTATTTGTTGAAAAATCATATCCAAGAGGGTAAGTGAAGGGAAATCAAGAGGGTGACATGGATCAATTAGAATGCCCTAATGAGCATCATTGGCAAAATTAGTTGTAGCTAAAGATGACTACTTCCAACAGAATTGATTCCTTTCCTTAGTGCCAAAGGCCTCACCTTATCTCTTTCTTCTTGATATATATATATCCCCTTGGTTAGTGAAAAATGGGACCACACAGTGTATGGTGAAGCCCTACTAGAATGATTCAAGTTTTGCCTTTAAGCATTTAACATAGATTTGTTTC
The DNA here is from genome assembly GCA_037957365.1 of Torreya grandis. Lineage (NCBI taxonomy): Eukaryota > Viridiplantae > Streptophyta > Pinopsida > Cupressales > Taxaceae > Torreya > Torreya grandis. The sequence goes on from JARHVA010000960.1 coordinate 3,934,283, forward strand.
CTTCAAGCTTTTTCTAGGGTTTTGGCCTAAGTGTGAAAGAGATGTATAGTGGTATCATGTGATGATTTTATATCCTTATGATCAATTTATCCTTCATACCTAAACAAGAGTTCTTAGTCTAACTTGTCACATAGTGCGTATCCAAGTGTATTAAATTTCTACATGTGCATTTTATCTTGAATGTGTAAAGTTTGTCTTTCAGCTCATTTACTTTGTGTCATTTTTTACACATCTCACCTCTACATTGAAATATTGTTGTTCTAATATTTAGAGTTTTGGAATGGTTTGTGCTTTTTCTGTATTATGTACTAGAATATGACATTCATGTGGAAAATAGTTTTGGTGTATCACCACTCTTAGAATAGGATTTCCTTTTCTATAAATTGCTAACTCTTTTCCCTTTAAATAAGCTAGTTTAGCAGTGATTGTCTTGAAAATACATATAAAAGGAGCTATACCTTTCAATCTAGAGGTCAATTTCCTCCATAAGCATACCCACATGCCTAGAAATGTTCCAACATTGCCCAAATCTAGGAGAGGATTGAACATTCTCTTCTAGGGTGTAAGATTTAGAGACAACAGTAACCTAAATCTAAATCAAGATATGGATAATCAATATTTAATAAGGAATAAGAATGTACAAAAAGCAATGAAAGAACAATTTATCTAGACAACATGAAATCAAGATATGAATAATCAAGATCCATGTGTATTAACAAAATATACTTGAAAAACAAACAAACAAGAAAACAAGTTAAATACAAACCCTAAAACAAATCTAGTCTAAATGAAAACTAGACTAAAAATATTTATATAATACATTTAAACACAAAATAATAAAATAATATAAATAACAAGACCAAACAACAAAACAAAATATAAAAAGAGAGGTACAATAAAACACTAAGGAACAAAGAACAAATTACTAATAAAAATTAATGAATAACAAAACAATAATATAGAAAATAACAACCAAATAAAATAAAAATGAAAACACAATAAAACACCAACGAAAAAAATAGGAACACAACATAATATAACTACAAACTAACAAATGAGCAACACAACTATAATAAAAAAAATGGATAAATAATAAAGCATAACAAAACAACAATAAAAATAAAATAAACACACACAAATAAAGGTCAGTTATGATGTTAGTGAAAATAAAAACAAAAATAATTTATTTGTTTATGTGTAATAGAGGCATTACTCTCTATGATAAGGTGACCCTTGATCTAAGAAATGTTGACATTTATCACAACAAGATAATAAAAAAGATGACAAAGTTACCCCTAAGTGATATGGAGACAACAAGACAAAACAAAATAGAGGAAAATAGAAGAAAATGAAGGGGTGGCTGAGCTGACTCTAAATGTACAAGACAAGTGGGTGTTGCCTATAGAGTTCCATGGAGACAGGATCCACCATGAAATTTAAGCAAAATGTAATTCTCACAAGAAATGGGATAGAATAAAATTGATGATAAGAAAACATGATTATATTTAGAGAAAAAAATAAATGGGCTCAAAAAATAATGAGTCCATTCAAATGAGTGCTCATAAAATGATAAGAGCATGGGATCAGAACAAATAAAAGTGCAAGATAATGTTTTTGTTTGTTTTTTGTATTGATTTCTAATAATTTTATGTTTTTCAAGATAAACAACATAAATGAAATATTAAAAAAAAGGCCCAAGGAACTACCTAACCGAAGGGATTCACTTCTATAGGTAAGAGTTCAAATAACAACCAAACTAGATACAATAGGTCTCAAGGATATAAATAATGACATAGGGAACCAACTAATCAAGGAGATGCACATCCAATAGTAGAAATTCCAATAATAGCTAAAATTGATGCAATGGCTTGCATGAATATAAATAATGACATAGAAAAAGTACCTAGATGAGGAGTTATACATCCACAAGTAAAATAGCTAAACCAACTAAAATAATAATTGTGATCTTGTTAAGGAAAAAATTCCTACCAAATAGAAGAAAAATAGTAATATAATAGTATGCAATGTTAGATAAATATGAAGAACTATTCAACAGGCAAAAAATATGTGTTGATGCATCCATGCTCACTTGTTTGTAAGAGGATGCTGCAAAATACTGTTAAGGATGAATTGCTTTGTATAAATAGCATTTAGTGTGTTCAAAATACCTATTAGTCATAATAAGGATTAAAATTGGTTAAGGAATAGAACTATCTAGGGTAGAATGGTCTAGGGTATGAAAATAATATTGTTCTAAGTAGAATGGTTTAGGTGGAATGAGACAAAATAAATATGGTCCAAAAGTGAATGGTTCAGAGTGGGATAAAAAGATTCTAGTGGAATATAAATGATCCCAAGTGCCAACAATCTAGAGTTTCAATGGTATAGAGTCATAAAATAATTTTGTTCATGTTAGAATAGTCTAGGATAAGTCAAGATAGAATAAAAATGGTCGAAGATTAGACAATATAGAGTATAATAGTAGGATAAAATGATTTTAGCATAGGTTTCCCCCAAGTAAGGGCTCTTATAGATAATGGTTAAATTTTTTGTCAAACATAGAACCACTTAAGGTTTATAGTATTCATGGATTCTAGGAGTTCTTTGACATCTGGAGTAGCCAAATGGTATGCTCGGATCCTTAATTTGTTGTGATGACAAATGGGCCAAGCTAATTGGGTTGAAACTTACCTTTCCTTTTGCATTCAACATTATTTTTATTTTGTTTCTCTTTCAAGAAAAAATAAACAATTTCAAACTCCTTAGGGATAATATTTTTTTTATAGCTTCTACACAATCTATTTTGATAGGTTTGCAAGTTATCTAGGGTAGCCAAATTATTTCCATTAAGGCATTTTAGCTTGTGCAATGTGAAAACTTGATAATATTCATAATATTCAATATTATATAGGGATAATCATAGTGAAGGTAGGTAAATCTCAATCAAGATAATAGATTCTATGCCATAAACAAGGGAGTATTGAGTGGCTCTTGTGAAGGTTTTATGACTAGTGAAATAAGTCCAAAGGGTAGGAATAATTTGAGAGTGCCAATTATGGCTAATGTCATTGACAATCTTCTTTAGGATTGTAATAATGGTTTTGTTTAATACCTCAACTTGACCATTACCTTGTGGGTTATATGGTGTGGATCTCTTGTGCTTTATTTGAATGTTTCACAAAGAGCATTAACATTTTAGTTTATAAAGGATCAACCATTATCATATATAATAAGGGCTAGGATGCCATATTGATAGATAATATGGTAATATATTAACTTGGAAATATACTTCTCAATGACATAAGTGAGAGGAATGGCCTCAATCCACTTAGTAAAATAGTCGGTATAAGTGATAATATGTTTATGTCCATTAGAATATGTTGGGTTGATTTTCCTTATGAGATCGAGTCCCCACATAGATAATGACCATGGTATAGTAATAGGATATAGTGGTAAGGAAGTTACATGTATCAAATTACCATGTTATTACCGAGTAACACATTTTTTAATCTTATTACAAGAAGCTATTTCCATCTTGGACCAATAGTAACATGTTCTAAGGAGATTTTTGGTTAAGACTACACCATTGGTGTCAGCCCCACACATTTCATCATGAACCTCCTTAAGCACTAAATTGGATTATATTGAAGATAAATAATGAAGAAGTGTTATGTCATATCCTTTATGATAAAACATATTTCCAAGGATGGTATAATGGGCTATGTGATGAAAGAATATCTTTTGTTGGTTATTGGAAAGAATAGGTGGAAAAAAATGGTCATGGAAATAATTATAAATGTTTTGAAACCAAGGCAATTCAGGTGGGGGATAAGGTATAACAATGGTGATACCCTTTCTAAATCTGACAAGACATGAGTAGGTTGTATAATATTTTCAATGAAAAATTGATACTCTTTAGCACTTCTATAAATTTATATCATGGACCCAATTTTTTCCATTGCATCAGCTGATTTCTTAGTGGTACATGTTCAAATTGTAAAGATTTGAAGTGGGTCTTGAGATTATCCAAAATATAATTATAAGGTATAATTATGTCATATCTAGTTTGACACTAATTTTTAGTTTGATTTATGATCAATTGGGAATCCCCATAGACCATTAAGTGATGGATATCCCATTATACTACAAGATGAAGTCCTAGATTAAGGGCTTCATATTCAAAAAAATTATTGGTATAATGAAAATTAATATGAAATTCCTTGGGAATCAAATCCTCTTGTGGTGTAATCAACAAAACATTGGCCCCAGATCCATAGGATGTAAAGTACCCATCAAAGTATAATTTCCATTTCTCAAGTTCATACACTACTTATTATATTATCATAATTGAATCTTCTTGAAAATCAAATCTGAGCAGCTGAGTGTCTACATTAGGGGCATATGCAAGTTGATTTGGAATGACCTGCCACCTGATAGAATTTTTATTATGGCACTCAACATAAAATTCCCATTTGACCATGCAACCTATGAAAGTTGCTTTGAATAATAGATATTTGAGGGGATCCACATTAGCAATTATAATAATATTATTATTCAACATATAGTGTCACAAATTTTTAGAGGAAAACACCATTACTATACAAGCTTTCTCAATAGGTATATAATTATGCTCATAAAACACAAATGTGTGGTTCAAATATTAAACTACATGTTGGGCTAAGAGTGCCACTAGTGCATGTTTTGTGGCTGAAATATAAAAGATCAATGACTATCCAAGTGTTGGTGGTCTCACAATTGATACATTGGCCAGGTATGTTGTGATGTTCACAAATGATAATTGACACTCATTACCCCATTGAAACATGATCCCTTTCTTCAAAAGGTGTGTAAATGGGTGGAACTTGTCTACTAGTTATGAAATGAACTTGCAAATAGACTGAATCTTTCCTTGTAGGCCACAGAGCTATTTGAGATTAGAAGGTGGAGGCAGTTCCACAATGGCCTTGAATTTATCATATTCACTTGAATCCCTCTATACGATAAAATTAAACCTATAAATTTTATATAAGTGATATCAAAGACACACTTCTTAAGATTTAGATGAACCTTATATTCATGAAGTGTCTCAAAGATCCCTCATAGAACATCAAGATGTCTAGCATGTGTTCTTGATTTAGCTAGGATGGTGTCAACATAATCTTCAAAAATATCATGCATCATGTCAAATAAAATGACAATAATAACATGTTGATGGTGGCCCCAATTTTCTTTTTTCCAAATGACATGACTTGAAAATATAATGTTCCCCATAGAGTGGTGAATATAGTTTTGTGCTAGTCCTCTAGAGCTATCTTGATTTGATTGTATCCTAAGAATCCATCCATGAGGGACAACATCTCATACCTAGTAGTAGAATCAATAATCATATTGATATTGGGCTAAGGAAATTCATATTTGGGATATACCTTATTGATATCTCTAAATTCAATACAAATGCATATACCCTATGGATTTTTCCTTACTTGGACTATATTCGATATCTATTCAAAATAGTCTAGTGGTTGGATGAAGCTTGATCCTAATAATTTATCTAGTTCTAATTTTACCAAAAGAGCAATGCATGTATGCATCTTTCTTAATTTATGTCTAACTAGCTTAGCATCTGCATGGACAATAAGTCGATGCATAAAAAAATTAGTGTCTAAGCCTGGCATGTCGGAATAAGCCCATGCAAAGATATCAATGAAATCCCTTAGGATGGTGGAAATGTGGTCACACTCTTCACTAGTGAGGGAGGCTAAAGGATAAAAAATTTTGAGATTGTCATAATTCCCCAAGTTCACTTCTATAGTTATTTATAAAAGGAGTGTAAAACCATCTTTTAGAATAATAGGTAGTGTGTGATCCTAACCCTATTCTTCTACTTTATCTTCTGGTTTCTCTTCCCAAAGCTCTGGATAATGAGATGAAACTGAATCAACCAATTTAGGTAGTGTCCAACTAGTAAATATCTCTAGAAAGTTAAGAGTAAGTCACTCAAATATATTATATTTTTTAGATGTGATAATGGCACTGGCTATGGAACTAGGACTTGATTGACCTTGTGCATCCTTTGGAGATGGGTAAACTACCCCATCCAAGAGTGCACAAAATAGGGGTTCACTCAAGGGATTGTATTTTTCTTTACTATTTCCTTCATCAATGAGTGTCTCAAAGAGGTTTTCAATCAAATATCTTGATTGTTTATATTTTTTATGACCAAGAAAGTTTGCATGCTCTCTAAAGTAGGCAGAAGGGTTTAAAGATAAGTCAAAGATTTGTTTATGATCACCATTTTAAAATTTGTATCTAAGGCTAATGTAGTTGATAATAGATTCCTTATTTTGGAATTCATCAAGGGGTATGATAGAATTTTATTGGTCCCAATCAATGAGTTCAAGATGGCAAAGGCAAAGGCAATAATGGGATGTGATAGTCATAATGGAGATTGAGTCAAATATGTATGTGTTAGTAATCTCAATATAAATTATATAATGGGAAGATGAATCACTTCTAGGAGTCTCATTAATAGTCAATTTATAATAATCATTATTGAAATACATGAGGTCACCCCCAAGCAGAATAAATTTGAGACCTTGTTTCATGTTAGACCTACCTGCTGATAATGGTTTCAGGATTCTTTGCTCTTGTGGCCTGAGGACTTTTCCTATTTAATCAAAGTTATAAATAATCCACTTAGGTATAATATATTTAGGATTATGAAAATAATTAGCTATGCCATTATAATATAACCAGTTTCCTTCAATTAAAGCTTATTGATCTTGATTTGATGAAGTAGAAAGTATGAATACCATTGGTGGTTTCTATGTATCTTTCTTCTTTTTCCAAATCATGTTGGACTTGTAAGGGATTTGGGAAGGTTTGGGTTTGTAAAAATATTTAGGAAACATGGGGAACCTAGCAATATGGAAGGCATCTTTCAGATGTTACATGGAAATGCTTGCATCCTCAATGGTAACCTATTATGCAAGAGTTGTAGGAAATGAATCAGTTGAAGTGGAATCAAGATCAGTTGGGTTCATATAATTTGTTTTGGGAAGATTCTAAACTATTTGTTTATTATTATTCATAATCAATTTATAACTAGGGTAATATTTATAATTATGAAATTTAGTCTTTAAGTGTTTACAATATTGATAGGGCTAGAGATTAGTAGGAATGGTGACTTCAATCATGTCATGGGGAAACTTGAGGCATTGGTACAAAGTGGATGGTATGAGATGTACTTCTTACAAGGATGGACAAAAAGTATGTTATAAGGAAATTAAACTTTATAATGTGACATAGAGTATGATGGGACACAGATTCAATAATGATTGATAAATACATAGTTCTAAAATATTTCCTTTCATTGTTGTTGTATGCCTCGATTATGATTATTTTTGGGTGGATGTCCTTTATAGTATATCCCAATCACTATACTAAATTAAGGGACACTATGTTCAACCTTGAACCATTATCTATAATAACCTACTTGATTTTATGGTTTTCAATTATAACTTTAATATATAAGATGTTGTTATGGCTAGGACCAAGAATAGACATATATCTCTGATCAAATATAACTTATTAGAAAGGAGACAAATGCCGTACAAGAATTTGAAAATTTTCAAGGTTAATGTCCTAAGGAATAGTATACTATTGAAATAAATAATTCAAAATAATTCTATGGACTTTAGATGTACGTAAAATATCTAAAATAGAAATTTGTGTAGGGGTTTTACTTAGTTGTGTGAGATACTATATGGATTTTCAATAGTAGTACAAGATAGTTTAACCTTGATTGGTATAGTTTTCAACATTGGATCTAAATGCATAATATTCATGTTTGGTGTAGGGTTAGAGGGAAAAGGGAACTATAGGGTGACTCATGAGCATCTAGTTATGATTGTGTAATCTTGAGTTGGAAAAGAGACATTATAATTAAAAGATGAAGGCAAAGGGCCTTGGATGGTGACTTGCAAGCATCTAGTTGCATTTTTAGAATCTAGAGTTAGCAAGGATCCACTATAATTAAAAGATGAAGGCAAAGGACATTAGATGGTGAATCACAAATATTTAGTTGCATTTGCAAAATCTAGAGTTGGCAAGGATAATTTATAATTAGAAGAATGGGGTATAGAGATAGTAATCCATAAAAATTGAGGTGTAATAGAATTGATTGAAACTGACACAATATTACTTAAAGAGGATGGTGTTGACCTTATAATGGGGTGTCCAATAATTCAAAAAGCAAAATATGGTACACGAGCTTTTATGGTGATGGTGGTAACATGATTTATAAAATTTAGTCCCATGGTGCTATTGTAATCATAAGGCATGTTCTTGTAACCTAGGTTATTAACATGGGTCTTATGATCTTGATTATGATTTTGGACTTGTGCTTGTTGATGCTAGTTTTACCCTTGATTCTGGTTATTTCTTAATAGATGTTGATTATGTTTAGGAAATGGGTCTTTGTAAATGCCCATATCTTAATTAGTGTTTTGTGCCATGTGTTTTATTTCAATTTCATTGATTTTGATCAACTATTCAATGAGATGTATTAATTAAACACATTGATAAACACCATGGAAAATAACATGATGAAAGTTATAAAACTTATCTACCCAATACTAATTAGGTCTGGGTTGATCTTCAAAGATTGGCATTGGTATAGGCCACACAATTAGATTATATGTTATGATCTTTTTAAACATGAATTCAATAGGCTCTCCCAATTCGATGAATACTTTATATTTATTGAATGTCCTTCATGGAGGATCCATTTGTAAATTAGTTGGTGTATTAGGTGGGACTAGTTAAACATTTAGCGCCAATAGAACCTGTACCATTTATACATGTCTATATTTAGTCACTTCATTTCCTACCATATTCTTATTTTTGTTAAACCATTTAGGATTTTTTGTTACAACAACTTGAATAGGTGATTTGATCTAATTAAACATTTGACCCTGTGAATAAATCTTGAAAAGGCCTTTAGTGATAAGCACCTTCTCAATATATACATCCTTGTATATGATTTCCTCAAATGTATTTCCACAAGTGAGTTGTAGGTTATGAAACACCTCAGGGTGTAGGTTCTATGAAAAAAATATTCGCTAGTTGTTTATTTGGAAAATTATGTTGAAAGAATATAGCTAATGCTCTCCATCATTGTGAATATGCTATGAATCTTTCCTGCTCACGTTATTTGGATTTGATTAAGTCAACCATTGTCAACTCATGTTAAATGGTGTAAGAGAAATGGTTGGATTTTTTGTTAGATAAATCATTCCAATCCGACATCAATACCTTAAGGTAATTTGAGGAGTTAATCCAAAGTTTGTCTAGCCAAACTATGTAGAAACAAGCAAAGTAGATAAACACTACTAGAAGCTACCTCTTGGCACAATATATAAAATACTTGGATATGTTCTTGAGGGTCACTGATCCATTTGTATTTGTCAAATTTGGGTGCCTCAAAGTGAGGTATAAATGGGACTTGGATAATACTTAATTCAAATGGATATGGACATATCTTGTCAAACTTATATTTCTTGACTCAGTTTCCTGTCTCCAATCTTGACATGATTTCTTTCATCAAATTCTACTTTTACATGTTTGGTGTATTTTAAGTGGAATATTATTTTTTGTGTGGTATGTACCCCTATTGAATTGTGTTGTTAGGGATGTAAAACCTATGATATGCAACTTTATTTTAGTTTACTCGTTATGTCGATTATGTTAGTTGTTGATTATTAGGTTGAAAAATGTTCCCTAAAATCTATCTCCATGAATTGTAAGTATAATACCAATTTTGAGGAGTCTACAATTAGTTCACCAAAGGATGAGTTACTTAGGAGGAAATTTCCGAAGTGTTTTTATTAATACCCCTAATATGTGCTAATTTTTTTCCCTTGGTTATATGAAGGGACAAGAGCCTCTTGGTGATTAAAAAATGTATGCTATGTGTCTAGTGAATCATGTTACAAAACCTCTCTAGGATTGTTTTGTTTATATGGGATGCTAGGATCTATCATAGGTATATTGTTAAATAGAGTATATTACATTTGTTATACCACATTCTCTTTTTCTTTAGAAGTATTGTTTTATATATAAGTTATAGCCAAAGAGTCTATTAAGTCTTTGATAATATGGTCTACATATCTTTGAATTATTTTCTTGATCTTGGTATCAAGATCTTGATCATTAGGCACATACTCTATGAGTGTTTACTTTCATTTTCTAGAATAAGTAATGTTGGATTTATTAATATGAGTAAGACATTTCTCTCACTATTTCTCTTCTACATAAAAAGTGTGTGCAATTGTTCCATGGGGAAATTTGGTGCCAACCTAACACCTGATTCTATCAACATTAGGAGTGACTCATCTTTCTGTTCTTAGGGTTGATGTTCATAATAGTCTTATCCTGACCCTACATTTATCGAGATATCTTTGAACATAATGGAGTTATCCTATCCATCATAAAAATTCTCTTCCTCATAACTTTGGTCATAAGAGACCCCACTACGAGTATAACTTTGCATCATGCTTAGAATATTGTTTTCCTCATTTGTGACATGATTTTTTAAATTTTAAAATGTGTGTTTGGATTTATTCAAACAAATGAAAATGTAAAATGAGACTATAATAAAAAGAAGTGGTGTATTACCACAAAATTGGAAGAAAGTGGTTATGAATTTACTCAACTTTGGTGGGTTTTAATCGTCAAATTATAAGAGGGTAAAATAAATTTAGAACCTGAAGTGAAAGATTGAAAAATAAACATAGGTCAAAGATACATCAACAATGTAAAATATAGATATAGCTACAACGAGTTGTGGCTATAAAATTATAAGGTCTTTCTGACTAGGAAGAAAAAAATGCAAATGAAGGAGCTTAAAATGTGAATTAACACAATAACTCCCAAGTATAAATCTAAAACCAAATGGGTTTCACAATGTTTCCAAATGGTAATAAGATGTAAAATGGTCTAGGAACTTAGAGCATGAGTGAATACAAGATAATCTAAGTCCAAAATAAGAATGATTATGAGTCTAGATAACAACCTTAAGTCCAAAAGTTAAATTGTACCCATGTTTACTCAAACCAAGTGTGAATGGTAAACTAATAGAACCTTGGAAAATGACTTAGAAAGGTGAGATTTTAAATTTAGACAAAAATGAAGGAATTTGAGATTTTTCAAAGTGGGAAAAAGGTCTGGACTCAAATGAACAATATAATAACGTTGTTCATTAAAAAAAACCACAATGTTTTAAAATATAGATTGAGCAAGGAAAGAAATGGTTTTTATTTGGTCAGTGCAATGCCTCTTTATTAAAAAAATGGTTTATGACCAAGTGTTTACGTTCATACTGAGTTTTGGTTTTCAAATAGTTTTAGAATAAAAAATACCAAGCAAGTAAAGGATGCAATGATAAAACACCTAAGTGTAACATCCAAAGTCTTAAAACTGACAAGGTTACATAATATTATCAAATTCCATCTATTTATATGATCTTGAGAGGAATTTAATTATTAATCCAAAAATAAAAGTGCATAAAAAGTAGCATTTTTACACCCCCTATTCTCTCAAGATTTTATATGGTGACATGGAACTTTAGGCTACTCACACTACATCAACAGTATCCCTGTAACAAGTGGGGTTATTCTAGAACTAAATTATTGTATGTCTAGATGGTCCCAAGTATGGATAACATAAGAGATGCTCATGTCAATTGGACTTATGTCAACTATCTTGTTATGAAAAGGTCTTATCTTTTTCAGAACAGCTACATCTGTAACTTTCTCAATGTAGTGTGATGTTTTAATTGATTGTATATTGTAAGGGAAACAATCACTAATGAAGGTAATTTAACTACTTAAACTACCTTCCTGATGATTCACCAACTAAATTTATATACCCCTCTATCAAGTAGGGTTGAAATGATGCTGGGAGATGAATTATTGGTTCAATGTTTCCCTAGAGAACCCATAAGGAGGCTATGGACTTCACTCATAAGCCAAAGTACATTAAAATAAACACAAGTGAATATACTTTGTGGTCATTTTAGGATCATCCAAAGCATACAAATTTGAGGAGGGCTCTTGAAAATTTATTTTCATGACTTTTGTAAAGGCACAAATCCAAAAAATGAGTGATTTTGGTCACCCAAATTACCTATAGGGGATGGGGGGAGAGCATACACACAACACTTGTTTTGATTAAGAACAACTTTTTTCAATAAACATGTAAGAAAATAAAATTATTAAGAGTTTTTAGATAATGTGAGAGTTCCTTTTAAGGCACCAAAATGAAGTATGAATGAATTTTTCCTTTAATGGAGACTAAATGCCTTAAAGCCTATAAAAAGATGTTAGAAGTCTGAAATGAAGGTGTGAATTGTCATCACAAACTTCTAACATGTTGTTTTAAGTCTCTATTTTTTTGTGAAGGTTGATCTCACCATTCTACAAAGTGATCTCATTATTTACTAGAGCATCTTGCCATTCCAGAGGGTGATCCTAATAAAATAAAGAATAAAGTCAACATTGGTTTGTGATCTCACTATTTGATAGGGTGATATCACTAATTAGCAAGTAAAACTCATCGAAGTAGAAGGCAATCCTACCAAAATGATGCAAATTGATTAAAATAAAATAATAGTCACCTATTAGTTTCTAGTCTAGAGAGATCTATCCATTTCATAGGATGATGATGCCTATCTGTAAAGTAATCTTATTGATCCATAGTGCATTCCCTCCATTCTATAGTGATCCTACTAATTTTCAGAGTGATATTTCCATTCTTGTAAAACATACATGCATATAAAATTTATCTCACCATTCAAAGATGCATTCACTCTATTCTATAGGTCGATCTTATCAATGTTTAAGTCGATCCCATCAACTTTCAAAGCAATCCTGCTATTTCACAGGTTGATCATGTTGTTTGTCTCAAAATACATGGAAACATAAAATTAGAGAAAAAAAGTGAAAAATAGCCTCTAAATAGGGTCTAAATGCAAAATTAGAAAGTATAAAGACTTGTTTGAGGTGCAAGTCCCATCGGGTGTGCCAAAATATAGAGTAAGATTACAAGATGCGTTAGTCCATAAATTAGTCAATAAAATGTCTTATAAACAATAAAATAGATAATAAAACATCAATCCCACAACATCATGGGGTGTTTTAAATGAATTCTAAGATCAATTTAAAGAAGTAATACTACCAAACCTTGTAAATGGTGTCCCTCCTTCCAAGTGCATCAGGGATCATGTTTTTCCATGGATTTGGTGGTCTAAGTTTATGTAAATAATGATAATCAAGATTTTAAATCATTTTAATTCAAAAAATGGCTTAGGATAATGAGTTTGATCAATTTGTATAGATAGATGAAGCTTTGTGAAGATAATTCTACATTATAACACACACAATTCACACTTTCTTAATCAATGATGATACCCTATATTTATAGCTTTCAAAAAAAGTTAAGAAGTAATCATGATCTTCCATATTGAGAGTAAGATTTGTGGAAATGAGTCAATTTAATTTTTGAGGGACAAGTCTTTAATATTTGTATAAATGCAGCATTAATGAGGCATGTGAAGGCTTAATCTTGATATTTGTTCCATTAATGGCTTATAGATGCCACCCCAATGATGATGTCATAGAGTAATAAAAATTTTATGAGTGAATTTACAATTAACATATTTTTAATAACTTCCATGAAATTTTCATTCAGGATCTTGATTTTGTTTAATTTTCTTAAATGGATTTTCTTAATTTTTTACAATTCTTTGTAAATCTTTTGCACACTTAATCAATCCAATTTTAAATGTCATTTCAAAAAGTCATAATTTAACTAGTGTATAATTAAAATTTATGAGTTGCGTATGAAATAATACCTTATTTAGGGTATTATGGATGTGAAATAACACATGCATATGATGTGTGTTATCGAATGAAAAGAATTCAATGGTCTAGAGCATCATTTTGTGTGGTGACAATTTGACTTGAAGTGATTTGAGAAAAAATAATAATCACATAAAATGTATTGCTCCATTTAGTAATATATTAACCTAAATCAATACCTATACATGACAAAATTTAACCATTTAGTGATTTTGGCCCATATTGTGTGTTGTGGTAGAATATTGCTTAGATTGACAATTTCAACACAATAGTGATAGGAACTGGGTGTCTACAATATTTTAGTAGATACAAAGGCATTACATTTAATGTAGTATTTATTAAAAAAGGTATCAAAATTTAAATTTGTGTTGGTGGATCTGTTATAAGAGATCATATGATTAATTCCACCTATGTCAATGTATACACTTTTAGGGACTAAGGGTTCATTTTCAATGTGTTTGATAACTTTTTGTGAGATAGAGGTTTCATAACGAGGTTCTCAAGAGTGCCACTAATGGGGGGTTTTTTGTGGGGGAGGATAAGGGGGATGTTTATTTGACCCTACTGCTAAACTATTTTAGGTTTCTCTTATATTTTCATAAGTTGATTTGGCCTAGTGCTCTAACTCATTTCTTGTAAGAAATCATGGTTAAGATACATATTATTTTAGTTAAAATAAAGGTTTTAGTGGCATATTAGGATACAAAAAATCATTAATGGTGGTATTAATTTTGTAACTTTAGGTATGAATAATAAAATAAATACTTTCCATGTTATTAGTTATACTAGGCATGGTGGATGAGGAAGAAAATAGAGAGGATGCAAATTGATTTTCCCCAAGTCATGTAGAAACATTGTGAGTAGGGGAACTGGTAAATTCAATATAGGGTTCCATCATGTTGTGATAAATAAACACATGGCCCCTTACCCTATGATCAAGATGTTATTATAAAATTATATTCATCTCATACATATTATATGTCATGTATTCCTCTTCAACCTCATGGTTGTGGATTAGGTGACATCATCTAGTGTTTTTAGGATTGTAAAATGCTTCATATGGTTTGGATATAGTGGATTACTTATTAAAATCATTAGTACAATGATATCAAGATAATTAAAAATGTTATGACATTAAATTATAGATATACTCTTTTAATGCTTGAGAGCGGTTTTAGATCTCTAGGAGATATAATGCATATTCTTTGTTATGAAGGGCCATATTATATATAATAATTATACATAATGAAAGTTTTTATGATGTTAGGGGACATAATAGGAGTTATTAAGGTTTCATGAAATAAATAATCTATCACAAATTACCCTGAGATGATCCCACCCCATTCCCATTGCAGCATTTAAGGCATGTAGTCAAGGAGATTGATGCAACAAGAAGTCCTTACAAGGAAAAATGTAAGTAAAAGATAAATATGAAAATATAAGGTGTATATAGTTACCATACTATCCCTCATGATATATTATTTGATTACCCCACTCCACCCATATGATATTTGATAATTGTTATATTGATATAGGTAATACCCACCCAACATATTTTTTGGGAAAATCCCTCTCATTTTATGGTCATGGGGATGAATTAAGTCATATTTTTAAGTATTTATTTTTATAAGTAACCATATTTTGGAATATTATTTGAGTGAGGTGGGTGTTTCTCATAAATATCTTATCTATCTATCAACTATCTCTACCAAATAATTATATAAACTATCCCAACTTGGATATTCACAATGGTGTTGTTTTATAGAGGTTGTCTTCATCAAAATAAACATAAAAAAGGAAGGGAAAAGAAAAAACAAGGTTTTATGAGAAAGCAAGAAACATCTTAATGAATTAATTAATTTCATAAATCTACTATATGTTTCAAACTAATGCTTACCTATCTCTAGCTATGAATTAGATATAAGAAAATATAGTGTCGATTTTGAGTAAATTATATTTTAGATATAATTATGATAGAATTAACTTGATATATTTTCAATTATGATAAGTTGCACAAGCACATTCATTAACATATCAATATTATTATGTCTTAGATATTAAAACAACTAAACAAGCTAATGTTTAATTTAATAGACCTATTTAATTTGACACATATAAAGTACATCTAATAATAAACTAAATTTGATCTCATGCACATTCAATGTAACAACCCCACTGGGTTTTACCATAATATTACAATATTTTAAAAAAATTAAATACACATATTCAACATATTTATATTTCACCATGAGAAATGTAACTAGTGATCGTTAACTAACTGTAATAATTTAGTTAATCAACAAGGTTATAGATAATAAACTTAGTAAAGGATCACCATGAATAGCTATATAAATCATGAACAATACTAAAACAACAATAAATACTACATCTCATCATAAATAAAATAGTACAAATTTAATCACAAATTATACAACATCACAACCATTTTTGTATAAGTATAATGTATAAATGTAATATTTTTCAGCAATACATAATAATATCTCAATAGATAAAACATGATATAAAGCTCCATGGAGGAGAGTCTCCACAACTCAAGAGTCTTTATGACTCAAGTATCAATATATAATCTTAAGTGTAGTCTCATGTATAGTACTCCAACTAGGAGGGATATCATCATTTGAGTGATTTTCCACACCATCCATGGACCATAAACCCCCCTAACTATCTCCCAAACAAGAGTATGGCCTTCCCTTCATGTATGGGTAGATAATGACGGTGCGAGAATCTAGAGTAAAAGAATAGAACTCATGTGTTGAAGATATCTAATACATACTTTTTATCATAAATAAATCAATTCTAACATGATATGACATAAATATGAAAACTTTATCAATCTATAAAATGACAATGTTTAAGAATATATTAGTTTGGCCAATTTTTTTAATAAAAACTGATCTCTAGGATCAATCAAATTCATATAGACCACTTTATCAGATTACACCTCATCTTGCATTGATTATGCTAATTAATTCAGTGGAATCCATCACCTACTTATTTAGTGTCATGAATGCGAGATTCGGTTAATATAAAATTATATAAAAAATCCAATAAATTCTAATATAATATTCCATATTAGTAAATAAAATATACTAAGTACCAAAATATCATTTTCATTCATTTAGTCCATATAATGAAATGAAATGAATTTATGATTCTCTAATTTATTATAGAATAATAAATAGAATTAAAATAAGTCCTCAATAGAATCTTGCCATTTGGGTAAGAATCATATTTAGACTACCAATTACTTAATATCATTATGTAACTGTAAAATTTCTTCCCTCAACTTTTATTTGTTTAAACCTAATTTAAATCTTGTTCATACTTCTCAAATATAAAAAAAACCCAACAATTTATCAATTGTAAAAGATATACCATTTATCAATTCAATTATATAAACATAGAATTTTAACCAATACCCAACTTATAACATATATCCTTAAATCATTATTATGTTAAATATTGCACATAATATACAGTACAAATAAACATCTCAATATGGAGTAATGTTTTAGGTTAATAAAATAAATTCACTAAACACTTATCCATTCCATACATTTATTATTTATAAACATATTATATATGATTCAATAACTCATTCATTATAAACTCCAAGCGTATATAAGATTTACCACACTTGTTATTTATATCTAATAGAATGCATAAAACATATATTATTCAAACTAAAATATAATGACCAATCAATCCATGCTTTAGGAGTCCTATTAAAACATAATGTATAGACTGTCATTTATACAAGGTTTTCAAACCAAATGCAATTGAAATCAAGTCTTTATTCCGTTAAATTCAAATGACATGATAGATTTATAATTTAATCTAATCTATTCAAGATCAATTTATAACATGTCTAACATTCAATAATTCTACATTTAAATTCAATGATAACTTTGTTTACAAAGCCAAAGAAAAATCCCAATAAAAGAAGTGTTCAACATAGTCCAATGTTTATCAACATAACCCAAACATATTAACATTCAACATAGTTATATTAAAGTAATTATAAATTACCAACTAATAATCGTTACACACAGTTGAGTCTATACCTATATATAATCATTCCATAGTATAACAATGTCAATGTCATTTTCAAAAAACCCTACTCCGTCTACAAATCCACTAAGTTGATTGTGATATTTTATTTCAAACTAGTTTCATAATTTCACACAATCCATTTAATATGGAATCAAACCCATTTATTAGTTTGACACAAACCCATCGTAATCAAACCACATTAATATTTTAACTCATTTCATTATA
>JARHVA010000960.1:3957500-3977500 GCA_037957365.1 Torreya grandis
GGGATTTATTTCTTTGCACGAGCCTTATCCTATTAAATTCATTCAAACTGACATTATATTGTTTAAATCTTAAGCCTGATACATCATGGATTAATAAGTTATCTATGAACACTTATGAAGTACCAAAGGAGAACATATAGGAATTAATTTTCATGATAAATTCCATCTCTTAAAATATATGTTTTAATTTCTTAATTCAAATGATTGATTAGACTAGATTTGAAATTTTATGTGTTCTTCTAGAGGTATTCTAGTATAAAATGATCTCTTTGAACATGGATAATAATCATATCAATTATATTTCAGTTGGTATTTTAATTAAATATTATGGTGATGGGATGAGTTTACTTGTTCATGTCTATAAAATACTAAAGGTTTCCTTTTCTCATTACATTTTTATTTTGGATTCATTTTCTTGGATGTTTAAAAGAGTGATCCTAAACTATATATGTCCTTATCTCACTATTTAGTTAGGCTTCATATCATTATTATCTTTCCAAGTGGATTTTGTACTATGTACTGTAATTTTTTTAATCTTAGTATAAGAGTGAGGGAATTTAGGATGGCTATGTGTATTTATTTGATTGATTTAAAGTTTCACAGGTTTAATATTTATCAATAACACATAATTGTGTCCTACTGTAAGGTCCTTGAAATAAGATATGATGAAACCTCTAGTTACTTTTCATTGTCATATCCCTTGATATTTGTGATGTCTTTTTGTGGTTGTTAGGTGCATGACAAATATAATAGTGGCACATGTCCTCTTATCATTTATTCGAGGTCATGTAATGTGAACTCTCCTTGGGACTCTTTCAAATTTGTTTGTAAAGATGTGACACATGAATCCTCCTAATTTGGATTGATATTTCATATTTATTAGAATTTTTTCCAATACATTTTATAGATTACAAAGATGTAAAAGGTTTTTGAAATGACATGTATCATATTGTGAACAAATTGGGCCTCTAAAAATTTGTAGGCTTACACTTTAAAAAGTGCAAGTGATGAGAGGATGCAAAGGAAAAGAATATGACATACATAAATATAGACAGAGTAAGTGTCATGATCCAAATGGATCCAAGTCACATAATTATAAAATATGACACAAAGAGGTGAAAGGATTTATTAGTTTAGAGCACATAAAACTATAACACATGGTAATTTTTGATGGGTTCATAATCATATGGTCTTAAAATATAACGCTTAAGGGTATGAAGCATGTGATCATGTGAAATAGACTTGTGTCATAAAGAAGATAAGTTGGTTATAAATAATAATATTTTGATGAAGTGAAATAGCAATAGTCATTGTGAAATGATGTAAAAATAATGAAGAGCATGGTTATAAAGCTTTGCAAGTCTCATAGTGCAAGTGAGTTCAAAACAGTTTGAAAATGCACAAAAGAACGGAAAACTATATCTAAAACCTACATGTATAAGATTTGAAAAACCTTATTTTTCTATAATAAAATCAACTTAGAATCATTTATGAGATAATCATTGGTATTTAGTAGAATAATATTTGAAATAGTAAAAAATGTTAGACCAAATTACCAAAGGTTTTAGTAATTATTTTAATAATAAATTGAATGTCTTTGATGTTTTATTATTCTATATTTTGGTCCCTATTATTAAAATAATGAGGGTGTGTTGGTCATAATAAATGGTAACTTTTCCAAGAAATACTATTCAATGTTAGAACTTAGATTTATAAATTAAAATTTTAAAATGAACTGACATAGAAGTTAAAAATATCTTGGTGTTATAAAAACTAAACTTAAATTTTAGTGTTATCGAATGACATATTATTTTTTAATATGAAGTAAGAATCACACATGTGTTTTGATTGATTTATTTATCTCACCATTGATTTTTGTAAATTAATCTTATTTGGGTTCACTTTCATATTTTAGTCTTTTAGGATTATCTCGAGTCTCTTTCAATTCATAGATTTAATATATTTATGAATGCACTTTATCTTAGATTTATGAGGTGACTCTCACCTCTCTTGAGAATAGGACATGTGAAACACACCAAGGAGGCCTTGTAAGGTCATGATGGGACTCTTTTAACTCCATTATCCTTCCTCTTACTCTATTTAAAGATCCCTCTCATTGTTAAGCATGGGATATACTGAGAGGGGGGGGTGAATCAATATATCATATATCTTATAAAACTTTCCCTTTATCAAATTCCACTTAATCAAACATGCAAGATATGCAATAAAACTCAAACAATAAACATCACACAAGATAGAGAGAGATACCAAATATAACATGGAAACCCAATGTGGGAAAAACCATGGAGAATCAATCTCAAATATATTCATGAGAACAAACCCAAAGGAGCAGCATACCCCTTTGCCACGTACAAACCTCAGCTACAATTCATGAACACCAACCCACAAGATTACTAACCCCTTTGTGTATACCACACACCTATCTCTTAATGTTGCTATCTCAACAAATGATAGATCAATACAACATCTCCTTCCTCTCTCTCTCACCTTTGATCTTCTAAGCTAGATATAACAAATACAAATCATATTCATCTCTCACAATTGATCTTCTAAGCTAGATATTACAATATCAAATCAACTTCTATCTTCCATATTACAAATGGCTATTCAAGCCTTTATTTATAGCTTTCCAAATGAACTTTGGCCTTCTACCTTTGTGACCTTTCAATCCTCATGGAAAATGGCACCAATCTTGGATGACCCTTCGTATTCAAGCCTTTGAAAAGTCATGTCGTGACCCTTCATGACCAAAAACGTCTTTCCCACTTTTGTCCTTATCTTTGGTGACTTTTCATATTCCTTAAAGTGTCCCTTCATGATAAATTCTCCCTTACTCTTCTGTCTTCACTTGGTGACTCTTGGTATTCCCCAAAATGACTCTTCATGGGAAAATGCGTCCCATCCTTCTTTTGTTTTTATCCTGTGGCTCTTCAAATTCTCCATGGGCCCTTCTTTTGTCTCATATGCAACCAAAAATATATTCATTAATATTAAATAAATATTAACTCATATTAGCCAAGATATATTTATTGCCAACAACATTAAATGCAATGGGGCCTTTATCACCAATAATGCTAAACCTTTGACATCAATGACAATATTTCCAACACTCATCTTATTTTTTCATATTATCATTCTACAAAATATATATTTTACATTCCTATGATGATATTTATGCCTAAGTCAAACCTTATCTCTTTTTGTCTTAGCTTCTTCTTACTATTGTAATTTGAAATCTTTGCTTGCAAGTCATATAATAAAAATGTAAAATTTTTCTCTATTTGATGGTTTCCCCCCTTATCACTCTAATCTCAATAAAATGATTTGATTCTCTCTCGAAGTGACATTATTCATTTTTTAAATATTTTTAATGTATTCAAATTTTTATATTAGAAAATAATCTAATATGGTATTAGAGCTTCTTAGTTTCTAACATTGATTCTTGAGTGCTTGTGAAATGTTTTAAGGTGAAAAAGAAGAATATTTTATTTAACATTATTTATTTTGTCCATCATTCAAGGAATTTTACTCAATTTTTGTAGTGTTATTAGATATTGTTTTGTGGGTTTTTAACCTCAATTTGCGTTTCTACAGCGACATGTAGTCTACAAATGCATTAAAGGTGTTTATTTTTCATCATTTTAAAACTAGTTTTTAGGTGACATATCTAGTTCAAATTTAATTTATCCTTGATATATTTAGTTTTTTCTTAGTAATTAGCTAGCTAATGCAAAAAAATATAATATTTTTTTTGTTCTCTTTCAAATTCTACTTTAAATCGACATAATATTGATTTTCTTTATATAAAAACCTGTCACATTAAAACAACCATATATTTTTATTGGAAAATTGTGTTTTTTCTGAAATTTAATGGGTGTTTTCATTTTCAATCTTATCATTTTGTCAATTTTTTTAGAAAACATAGATAACAATTTGAGAGAAATCATTAAACCATGATTGGTTTCTTAAAAAACATGATGGTTGACTGAGAGTTCTTAGTTGAATATTCAAATTTATCTTCATCACATATTTTATTTTTTTAAAAACTTTTCAAAAACACACACACAAAATAAATAAATAAATTAGTTAATTAATTAATTAATTAATGCTATATTAACTTTAATTCATTTTTAAATCCATTCAATAAAACAATTTGGTTTTTATAACACCATAGCCTCTTTTTCAATAATTGTAAAGGTATTTTGGCGTGGACTTACATTTACAATTGAATAAAAATATCTATTAATCAAAAGAGGGATTTTTTTTCAAAAATGTAAAACTTTCTACTATGAGGTTAGATTTTTTAAAGTGTTTTTTTTTACTCATCAAGTATTTTTTAAAAACCACAATCATATCAAATTAGTTTTATGGCATTTTTAAAAATGCATTAGTGGCAATTTGTATATGCTTTAATGAAAAGTTTTTAGATTTTTGAATCTTTCAATTGCTAACATTTGGAAAATTTATTGCTTAACACGCCTACATAGCTTTTAAATCAACATTATTTCTCGCATTGAAGAATTTTTATGTAACATTTATTTTTCAAAATGATGAAATTAATGATCTTCAACACCAAATATTATGTTAAAATAATACTATCAATTATTTTTAGCATTTTTTAATTCTCATACAAAGAAAATGCATGATTATTTTGACACTTTAATGCTAAATTTGAATCTTTTTTAAAATGATAATGTCTCTATTACTGAACTTAAATGTGTTTCTAAAAACATTGCCCTCTTTTTTAGACTATTTCTAACCCTAAATTAAAAATAATGAATTCCATGGGGTATTTTGGTGTTGGTCTTGGTAAGTGTAAAAATGGAATTCTTAAACCACTTTTGTTTCAATATAATGTAAATGGCAAAGGTTTTGGTTCAAATATTTCAACTGCTTCTAATTCGAATTTAAAATCTTATTATCCTCTGCACTGAAGGATTTATAATGCAACTTATTTTGACTATTACACTTGTAATGTTCACGATCTAGTTAAAAATGGTAAAATTTATGATCATTATGGAAAACATAGGGATCGTATTTTTAAATCTTATAAATTGTTTCCATGAAAATCTTGTGGTAATTCCACTCATGACACTTTGCATTATTTTAAAATGACTAAATTTATTATCTCTAAGGCCAAAATTGTTTGTATAACTAAAGAAAATATATCCTCTAGAGAATTTGAAGCATCTTTGTGTGATTATTATTATAATGCTTCATGTAGAATATATTATGTATGTGACACATGTTGTTTTTCTCCATTTTGATACTCATATTTCTATGTATTCCTTATTTTTATGTTACAAAGGAAATATGCTCTATTTAGAGATATTTTGATGGAATTATTTTCATGAAGGTTTTCACACTTTGTGTTGAAAGTTTTTATTGACTCAATTTTCCTTTATTAGATATAATTTTAGTACATTATTTAGATGCAGAACATTTTATGGCATATTGGTTACTCAAATTGAAATATTGTTGTTAGCTTGATTAGTTTTTAGGGCTTATTAGATAAGTTATCCTTATTAATGGTCTTTTTTCAATTGTGTATTGACCACCTTGTCTAAAGATTCTTCTTGGATATTATTGATAGTCACACTTTTGTAAAATTTGGTGATACTTTCTCTTCTTCTTTATTTCACAAACTATTGTAAATTAACTTGAATTAAGTTTACATTAAGGGGGAGTATTGTGTATTTTCAACTCTTTTCCTTATTTCATAAAGTTTTATCCTATTTTATAACCCCAAATTAATTTTAAAAGTGAGTGTTAGAGATTAAAATTATTTGAGTTCACCTTTGTCTTTTAGTACTTTAGGCATATCCTAATTCTCTTTTAATATGTACATTTATTTTATTTATAAATAAACTTTATCCTAGATTAATGAGGTGGATCTTACCTCTTTTATTCACTTGTAATATTTGGGAGTTACTTGCATAACTCCTTCCCCCACATGTCACGCACTTTCCCTCGCTCTCTTTATGAATAAGATATGTGGTACACACTAAAGAGGCCTTGTAATGTCATGATGAGATAATTTTAACTCATTCACCCTTCCTCTTAATCTATTTAAAGAGCCCTCTCCTCCTCTGTTTTCATCTTGTCACTCTACAACAATCTTTCTCTTGACTGCATTTTATTCTATTTTATCTTACGACCACTCTTTTCTCTCACTTATCTTCTTATTGATATTTTACATGAAGATATTTATTTTCAAGGCTTATAAAAATATTATGGGGGTTTTCTCTATTTTATGGTTACCCCACTTGTCAATCTTGTCTCAATATTATCGCTTGATTATCTCTCAAGGTGACATTTTTACTTTTTACATTATTTTTTATGTATTCAATGTTACATCTTAGAAAGTAATCTAATATTAGTGTTCCATCTTTAACTCAGGATTGATAAATTAAGAAAAAATATTTGAATTGCTTTTATTTATTTTATATCTTTTTATTTATGTTGATATATAACATTTATATTAAATAAGGGAACACTTGGGCATTGATATTATAGTATCAAGGTGTCTATATCCCCATAATATATATGTTGGTTGAATATTTTTTCGATCAGCGTACTGATAAACAAAATAGGTCTGATGAGCCAATGCAGGAAGATTGGTCATCAAAATGTGTAGGTTTACCACATCAAAAGCAGACTAATCTCTCCTCTCATCAAGGGGAGCTTCCCTATAGATATGATATATATATATATATATATATATATATATATATATATATATATATATATATATATATATATATATATATATATATATATATATATATATATATATATATATATATATATATATATATATATATATATATATAAACAAAAAATAATACTCAAGGGTAGGATAAACCATCCATCTCTCTTTCTTGAGAGATGATGCATGCAAATCAAAGGAAAAATATCAAGGGAAATGACAGACATCACTCCTCTTCTTTCAGAAGTACTATTCAACAAACCATAAGAATACTCCTGGTAGTAATTGAAAAATGTAACCAAGGACGTAGTATCCAACAAATTGAGATGTAGCACAAAGTCTCCACCTGAATTGCCTAAGAGTGAGATACGAAGGACAATGAGGGCACAAAGTCATCCCAAGTTCCTTTACACAAAAAAGAAAAAGAAAACACACTAAAGGCAATTATTGGGGCACAAAGTCTCTCCACAATTGAATTCAAGACACCTTCCTGACTACTTTCACTAATTCTACTTGTTGAATTAAAAGAATAGAAAATATATTAAGGAAAAATACATAAGAACAGTTTCCCCAACAACAAAGATATCACAACACAAATTTTGAAAAGTCACTTGCTTTCTTATTCCAATAACAAAATATGATCAACAATCTGAGCTCAAATTCTTAGTAATGCCTTTCAATTTGGGTAGAGTTTCATTTTTGATTGTCAGAGAGAGATCCTTTTTACACTAACAAGAGAGTCCCTTATATAGCCTCTTCAAGATGGACTTTGGAATAGTAACACATCATGTTGCATTGAATTTTGTTAAGAAAATAGACTAAAATTTAGGGGTATCTACCCATTTACTTTTCTCAATGCAAAGAAACAAGTCACGCTATTGAAAGTTTACATCTTTCAATGTCCACCTAATGATCTGATCCAACTTCATCGTTCCTCCTTTTCTGGTTAATTGAATCAAATCCTAGATTCAATTTGATGTTATGTTCCTTAGTCGCTTCCTGCTGGTTTTGGCCTTAAAGCCTTTGAATGCATTCAGGTCCATAGATTTAAAATTACAAGGATCAATAGCTTTTTTATTATCTCAACTTTGACATCGGTGGGCATGTCACTTTCCTCAGCAATACCTTTGGCTTTGTCATTTGAGCTTTCCCATAGGGGACCTACCCTTCGGGCCTTGAGAAATGATCCACTTTGGGTCGAGAAGAGCCCCCCACAAGGGTATATGCCCTTTGAGCAGTCTTTGGGTGGCCCTCGAGCTAAGTTCCTTGGCTCTTCTTTAAGGATTTTCAAAATTGATGGCTATTTTATGAACCTTAAAATTGACGTTCATGCACCCATCAATACATTTGAATTTCCAATGGCTAGTTTGCCATTCTTGACTTTGACATCTTCGGATGCATCACCCCTTGGGCTTTCTTCAGCTTTCTTGTTTTGTATCCTCCCCAAGGGAAGGTGAGCCTTTAGCTTAGGAAGTGTCCTTTAATTTGGTAGCTAAGAGTCCCCTGCAAGGGCACCTGCCCTTTGGGGTCCTTCAGTGGCATTTTATCTTTGGATTCCTTCGAAGCTTTCCCACGAAAATTTTCCTACATAATTTTTCCGATGACATTTTCCCATGAACAAAAAGTCTGTAGACATTTTCCTGTGGACAAAGAGTCTGTAAGAATTGTTCTGATTACTATCTTTGGCCTTTGGAAATTCCTTCGGGCTTTCCTCCTGAAGCTTCTTTCCTTAATTCCATTGAACTAAAAGGTTTGAAGGAATTATGCCTTTAAAAAAATTCTAAAAGAACTTACCTTTGCAGCTTCCTTGAAAATGACCCTTTCGAAGGGTGTTTTTGTCGACCAAGTGCCCTCCGCAAGGGCACTTGTCCTTCAGGAGGCTCTCTTGAAATTTTGCATTGAACTGCTCCTTTGAACCAACCATTGAACCAAGCTTTGGACTAACCATTGAACCAAGCTTTGAACCAAGCTAATAAACCCTTTGATTAAACCAAAAGCCATTGAACCATTTGATTGAACCAAAAGCCATTAAACTATTTGATGAACTAATTGAATGAACTGAAGCATTGAACCAATTGAATTGAACTAACTTTGGTTCAATGGTTCACCAGTTCATTCTTTTTTATTTTGGCTAAGTACATTTGATCCTCATTGAACCAAATGCATTGAACCTATTGAACCTTGAACCTGAGTGGTTCAATGGTTTAAGCCTCGAAAACTTGTTCTTTTGATTAAACCTGCTTGTAGAAGCCTTTAAACATAACTGTAGAAGCCTTTGAACCTAGAAGCGATTAAACTCTTGCTACAGATGTTGAACCTTTGAACCTGTTGAGCCCGTTGAAACAAAATGGTTCAAGGTTTAATGGTTCAATCCTTGCTTAGAAGCTTGCCGATGAACTCTTTTGGTTAACCCTGGTCATTGAACCAACTTTGAGATCACCTAAGTGTTGAAAGCTTGCTTATTTCCTATAGATTCCATAGAAATCAACCTGTGAAGCCCGTTGAACTTGGCCTACAAAGTTTGTAGATTTTCTTTTCCTGCTGAGTCCATAGATTTCTCTTCCTATAGAGTCCATAGATTCAATCCTATAGAGTCTATAGATTCAAGCCTACTGAGTCCATATATTTCTCTTCCTGCTGAGTCCGTAGATTTCTAAAAAGCTTGAAAAATGAGGAATTTGAATGCCCAGGACAAATTTTGAAAAAGGAAGAGATAATTTTGGTCTATAGGACCAAAATAGTTCAAATATTGTCCCAAAAATGAGTGATATTTTTGGGAGACAACAATTGGCTCCAGTTGGGGAACTTCTATCAATTGTAAAAAAGAAATGAAGGGAGTAGAATCAATAATCTCTAGTGCCTTGAAGTATGCCATTGGGCTATGGAGTCATGCTACCCAGAAATGGAAGGCATCAAAAAAGAAACAAACAAACAAAAAAAGAATTAAAAACTATACAAATATGCATATGTACAGATGTAATGATTTGATACTTCAAGAGTTGAAGTGTTTTAGATGTTGTTTCTTGAGAGGTAGTAAAAATAGTGATCTATCTTGATAAAGCAACAAGAAGACATTATGTCCCCAAAAATGGTGATGGGTGAATGGAAATCTCCACCAGGAAACCAATTTTTTGCATCTTCTTCTTGGCCTTTTCTTCTTCTTGCTCCATGGCAGGACGTGGTCTTCAAACTAAAAACCATAACTCCTTACTCTCCCTATGAAGAGTTCCTTTTGCTGACTTTGGAATACAACAGTATGGTCCACCACCATAGCTTGCTATTTTGCTGGTCCAGTCTAGCACATGCTTTGATTGTCAGCATCAGACCCCTGACAAACCATCATCTCAGCACCTCCTTTGGTGTGAAGGAGTTTGATCTCTTCATCTTGAGCAGTCTTCAATCAGAGCAACAAAGATATGTATTTAGCTGTAAAAGAATTATTGCCATAGGATTCCAAGATCCAAGCATCATCAGAAGCTGATCTTCTATCAGATTTCTCTTCATTAGAGATGGAAGATCCTTCTTGATTTGTACTATGCCTTACCAATTTTTTTGATGCCTTGTTTAGATGAAATCCTGGATCGCCATCTATGGGACTTTCATTAGCTAAGATATGAGCATCTTCTATGGTCAAAAAGTAATTACCCATGCCTAAAGGCTCAAATAGAATTTGAGCTATAGGGGCTGACGTTTGGGTAACCATAGTTTTTGCCTCAGATAGGTCCACACTTGGTTCTCAACCAATGTTTAATTGCTCAAGATTAGCTTGTAGGGATTCAAACTCAGTCATCTAAATTTTGGATTTCTTGACATGATCAATCATGGCAAATGATTGAGATGGACTTGGAAGAGAGGATGGGAGTTCATCCTTTTGGTTTTTAGGAGGGGGAGGACTGATCTGTGAATTTGAAGTAGAAGGTGCAGAGATGTTCGATGTACTTACTTCTTTGGCAATCACCAGGTCCTTTGAATAAAAAGGAAGAGGGGTTCTTTGCTCAATAATTGAAATTACTAGTTGGGGTTGCTCCTCTGTCTTCTCTTTGTTGGCTTGCTAGGTTGACTAATTCTTAGACCTAGTGAATACTGCGTATGATCTTTCAACTACTTCACCTTCACTTCTGGGTTCATCGTGGAAATTCAAGAAACCAATGTGAGAGTTGCTAGCTGATTCTTCTAGATCCTCCCTAAAGAGATCAATACCATTTTCTTACTCAAACTCAGGTTAGAAATAGGAAACATGCTCTGTTTCCAGATATCCAACTACTGAATTGGTTGGAGGTGCTTCAAGAGCAAGGTTCCTCTATGGGGGAGGAAGACAATTTTGTTGCCCTTGACTTTTGGCAGCATTGCCTTGATATGGATGATTAGGGAATGTCCTCCTTGGTATATCTTTATATAGAGGAGCAAAAGAAATACCTTATGCCATTTTTATTTTCAAGGCTAGCAATTCATTTGCTAGCTTTTATACCATTGGGTTAGTGGTGACTGTGGGTTAGTATTCAGAAGATGAAGAGGGTTTGCCTCTGTTTGGGTATCTCCTTATCTTTCCTACCAAGATAAGGTCATCTTCAACCTCAGTAGCCAAGTCTTGAGTAGCATCAAGGTCTATGTGGCCATCTCATCTTAGTAGAAAACTCACTTCAAGTAGTTGTGAATTGATGAAGAAGCATTTGAGGTTCTGCGGTGTCAGCTAGGTGACCATTGGAATCCTATGCCTCACCTTGTTGAACCAAGAAATAAAATCCCTCATAGGCTCATGAGGTTCTTTCTTCATCTAAGTTAGCTAGGTCATCAAGGCATGTGCATCTTCTATGGGCTTGAACCTTGCTTCGAACTTGGCTTTGAGTGTATCCCAGTTAGTCATTGATCTAGCTTACAGATGGTAGAACCAGTCTGTAGCAGCACCTTGTAGTGTCCCCACAAAAAGCCTGACTGCCATGTCTTCAAATTCCACCCCTATAACATCACAGACTATGCTGAAGGCTGCAATGTGTTCATCAGGGTGAACTATCCCATCACCAAAAAATTTGTAAAAATTCTTTCTTGAACTACGTGGGAGTTCATGCAGAGGTGGAGTCATGTTGAGTGGGCCAAAAGAGTTACCCTAGGGGCCTCTAATTGTCATGATTTAATTAAGAAAAATAGAGATAAAAAATTTGGATGGAGTGGCTAGATTATAGAACAAAAATTGAAAAGGACTAGCTCAGCTTCAGCTTGAGGCTTCAAATTGCACACTCTTTCCTGGCAATTATAGTTTTGCAGACCAGATAAAACAACAGAGGTGGAGGAAGATGGTAAGGCTATAAATAGATAATGGGTAAGACATGAAATAGAGTCACCAGAGTCTGTAATGGATAAGGGTTATAATGATAATGGGTTATATCCCCAGTGGAGTCACCAAAAATTGTTGGTTGAATATTTTGTTGATCAACGTACTGATAAACAAAATAGGTCTGATCAGCCAAAGTAGGAAGATTGGTCATCCAAATATGTAGGTTTACCACATCAAAAGGGGAATAATCTCTCTTCTCATCAAGAAGAGGTTCCCTATAGATATGCTCTATATATATATATATATATACAAACATTAAAATAATACTCAAGGGTAGGATAAATGATCCATCTCTCTTTCTTCAGAGATGATGCATGCAAATCAAAGGAAAAATATCAAGGGAAATGATAGAAAGCACTCCTCTTCTTTTAGAAGTACTATTCAAAAAACCACAAGAATACTCTTGGTAGTAATTGAAAAATGTAACCAAGGACGTAGTAACCAACAAATTGAGATGTAGCACAAAGTCTCCACTTGAATTGCCCAAGAGTGAGATACGAAGGACAATGAGGGCACAAAGTCATCCCAAGGTCCTTTACATAGAAACAAAAAGAAAACACACTAAAGGCAATTATGGGGGCACAAAGTCTCTCCACAATTGACTTCAGGACACCTTCCTGACTACTTTCACTAATTTTGCTTGTTCAATTAAAAGAACAAAAAATATATTAAGGAAAAAGACATAAGAACAGTTTCCCAAACAACAAAGATATCACAGCACAAAGTCTGAAAAGTCACTTGCTTTCTTATTCCAATAACAAAATATGATCAACAATCTGAGCTCAAAGTCTCAGTAATGCCTTTTAATTTGGGAAGAGTTTCATTTTTGATTGTCAGAGAGAGATCCTTTTTACACTAACAAGAGAGTCCCTTATATAGCCTCTTCAAGACAGATTTCATAATAGTAACACATCATGTTACATTGAATTTTGTTAAGAAGACAGGCTAGAATTTAGGGGCATCTACCCATTTACTTTTCTCAATGCAGAGAAACATGTCATGCTATTGAAAGTTTACATCTCTCATTGTCCACCTGGCAATCTGATCCTTCTTCATCATTCCTCCTTTTTTGGTTAATTGAATCGGGTCCTAGATTCAATTTGATGTTCTGTTCCTTAGTTGCTTCCTACTGGTTTTGGCCTTAAAGCCTTTGAATGCATTTGGGTCCGTAGGTTTAAAATTACAAGGATTAATGGCTTTTTTATTGTCACAACTTTGACGTCTGTGAGCACATCACTTTCCTCAGCAATTCCTTCGACTTTGGCATTTGAGCTTTCTCGGAGGGGGCCTACCCTTCGAGCCTTGAGAAATGATCTACTTTGGGTCGAGAAGAGCCCCATGCAAGGGTATCTACCCTTTGGGTTGTCTTTAGATGGCCTTCGGGCTAAGTTCTTTGGCTCTTCTTTAAGGCTTTTCATAATTAATGGCTATTTTATGAACCTTAAAATTGACATTCACACACTTGTCAATACATTTGAATTTCCAACGGCTAGTTCACCATTCTTGACTTTGACATCTTTCGGTGCATCACCCCTTGGGCTTTATTCAGTTTTCTTGTTTTGCATCCTCTTGAACGGAAGGTGACCCTTCAGCTTTGGGAAGTGTCCTTTAATTTGGTAGCCGAGAGTCCCCCGCAAGGGCACCTGCCCTTTGGAGTCCTTCGGCGGCCTTTTGTCTTCAGAGTCCTTCAGAGCTTTCCCACGAACTTTTTCCCACAGAATTTTTTCATGGACATTTTCCCACGGTCAAAAAGTCCATAGACATTTTCCCACAGACAAAAAGTCAGTAAGAATTGTTTTGATTGTTTTGTCTTTGGCCTTTGGAAATTCCTTCGAGCTTTCCTCCCGCAGCTTCTTTCCCAAATTCCTTCAAAAATTTTGTTCGAAGGAATTCCTTCAGACAAAAAGTCTGAAGGAATTATGCCTTTGAAATTTTTTTGAAAGAATTTACCTTTGTGGCTTCCTTGAAAATAACCCTTTCAAAGGGTGCTTGTGTCGACCAAGTGCCCTCTACAAGGGCACTTGTCCTTTAGGAGGCTCTCTTGAACTTTTTCATTGAACCGCTCCTTTGAGCCAACTATTGAACCAGGCTTTGAACTAACTATTAAACCAAGCTTTGAACCAAGCTTTGAACCAAGCCGATGAACCCTTTGATTGAACCAAAAGCCATTGAACCATTTCATTGAACCAAAAGCCATTGAACCGTTTGATTAAGTAATTGAGTGAACTGAAGCATTGAACCAACTGAATTGAACCAATGTTGGTTCAATGCTTCAGTTCACTCAATTACTTCATCAAACGGTTCAATGGCTTTTGGTTCAATGAAATGGTTCAATGTTGGTTCAATGGTTCATCAGTTCATTCTCTTTGATTTTGGCTAAGTCGTTTTGATCCTCATTAAACCAAATGTGTTGAACCTGTTGAACGTTGAACCCGAGTGGTTCAATCATTCAAGCCTTAGAAACTTGTTCTTTTGATTGAACCTGCTTGTAGAAGCCTTTAAACCTGACTGTAGATGCCTTTGAACTTGGAAGTGGTTGAACTCTTGTTGTTGATGTTGAACCTTTGAACCTGTTGAGCCCATTAAACCAGAATGGTTTAAGGTTTAACGGTTCAATCCTTGCTTAGAAGCTTGCCGATGAACTCTTCTGGTTGAACTCGGTCATTAAACCAACTTTGAGATCACCTAAGTGTTGAAATCTTGCTTCTTTCCTATAGAGTATGTAGAAATCAACCTGTGAAGCCTGTTGAATTTGGCCTGCAGAGTTTGTAGATTTTCTTTTCCTGTTGAGTCCATAGATTTCTCTTCCCATAGAGTTCGTAGATTTAAGCCTACAGAGTCTATAGATTCAAGCCTGTAGAGTCTGTAGATTCGAGCCTGCCGAGTCTATATATTTCTCTTCTTGTTGAGTCTATATATTTCTGAGAAGCTTGAAAAATGAGGAATTTGAATGCCTAGGACAAATTTCAAAGAGGGAAGAGACAATTTTGGTTTGTAGGACCAAAATAGTTCAAATATTGTTCCAAAAATGAGTGATATTTTTGGGGGACAACAATATAATTTCGATATACTACAGATATTACTCCAATTTTAGCTAGGTACATATGGCTCAATGAAGATTACCTAGATTACACACCCACACACATGCACACACACACACATGCACACGCACACGCACACACACTCGCACGCGCGCACGCACACACACACACACACATGTATATGTTATACATATTTCCTTAGAAAAGACAATGACAAGGGAAATAATGCTTGTAAAACATTTTATGGCATATCCTTTAACATAAATACATTGGTTTATGTCCCTCAAACAATTTATAAATAAATCAAAAAAATAAAATAAAATAACAAAACACACACACACACACACACACACACACACACACACACACACACACACACACACACACACACACACATGTATATGTTATACATATTTCCTTAGAAAAGACAATGACAAGGGAAATAATTCTTGTGAAAAATTTTATGGCATATCCTTTAACATAAATACATTGGTTTATGTCCCTCAAACAATTTATAAATAAATCAAAAAAATAAAACAAAATAACACACACACACACACACACACACACACACACACACACACACACACACACACACACACACACACACACACACACACACACACACACACACACACACACACACACACACAGAGTGTGTGTGTGTGTGTGTGTGTGTGTGTGTGTGTGTGTGTGTGTGTGTGTGTGTGTGTGTGTGTGTGTGTGTGTGTGTTATTTATTATTATTATTATTTTTATTTATTTATAAATTGTTTGAGGGACATGAACCAATGTATTTATGTTAAAGGATATGCCATAAAATGTTTTACAAGCATTATTTTTTATCTTTTAAATGTAAGTATCGATATTATTAATACAAAACTCACACAGTAGAGTGTGTGTGTGTGTGTGTGTGTGTGTGTGTGTGTGTGTGTGTGTGTGTGTGTGTGTGTGTGTGTGTGTGTGTGTGTGTGTGTGTGTGTGTGTGTGTGTGTGTGTGTGTGTGTGTGTGTGTGTGTGTGTGTGTTATTTATTATTATTATTATTTTTATTTATTTATAAATTGTTTGAGGGACATGAACCAATGTATTTATGTTAAAGGATATGCCATAAAATGTTTTACAAGCATTATTTTTTATCTTTTAAATGTAAGTATCGATATTATTAATACAAAACTCACACAGTAATTGTAAAACAAAATTTAAAATTATGACGAGGACATGAAATGTTCAAATAAAATAGTGATTTATTTGAAAATTTTATTAGTCCTCTAAGATCCTTAACATATTATCATATTTTTAGATTGGGTTAGCTAATTTGTTAATAAATAAAACCCCATTTTTAGAATTTGAATTGAATGTTTAAATCAAATCTCTTAAATAAATCCTATGGTAATTTACTTAGGACAAGACTTATTAACTAACTACCAATGTATAAATAAAATTACTAAACTATGATCTGAAAATAAAAATTGAAGTAAAAATATCTATAAAAGTACAACAATGAGATAAATAAAAATAGCTAAATTATTTATACATTATTTTACTCATAAGATATGACTCATACTCATTATAAAGTGAATGATGAAGAAAAAATGATAAGCAATAATTTAATTAATGTCCAATCACTTTTTTGATAAACCTTTTCCTTCTAAGCTTTTTAATTTGAATGCATTATTTCAAATGATCTCTAAAATATACTATGGACCAAACCATAATCAGTAAAATTTAACATTTTGAGCATTTTCTCATGTGCATTGTTAAAAATTAGGACCAAGTCTGAAAATATAAATGCTTTCACTTTAGCTCTTTTTTCAAACCATATTTTGATGATACCTTGATTTTATTGAAATTGTAAATAGTATATTCATAATGTATCTTCCATTTTAATGATGTCTATTAGTCTTGATAGTATTTTCTCATCTTCTTTTATATACTCCTGCCTGGATTGGTAGGTGGGGATGTTTAGTGTTATTAGAAACACCTATTCTTAATCATAAACTATAAAAATGGTGAAGCTTTGAGATATTCTCATATTTGTTTTGGTCTAACCAAAGCACATACTTCAAGAACAAATGCTATTCTCTAGGTTTATTCCTAGAATATTTCTTGATTACATCCATAAAATTGTTATTTGTGTAATCAATAAGATACCATTATGGGTAATAATTAGATGAAAAATTCATTTTTATTTTATTATAATAGGCCCTTTCAATAAATTTAATTGATAGGTCCATTTCCATAGACCAAATAAAATGTTTTTCAAAACATTGTGAATGTATTCTCTTATAAAAAATTGATAACCTCTTTTTCTATGCTATTATTCATGTTAATGGATTTAGCCCATTTGGTAAAATAATTTGCTTTTGTTAAAAAAGCATTATGGCCTTCATAGGAGTTGTGATGTCTTTCAATAAAAGGTTTTGTCAGATTATTCCAAGATATCTAAATGTCTAGGATTGCATGAATAAAATAGGAGTGGGTGAGAGTAAAACTGTCACAAAAAAAGTTTCATCAAATTTCCCAAAGGATTCATTAACATATTGATTGATTAGCCCAAAAATATAAAGGATGTACATTATATAGTGATATATTAGGTTACCAAAAATGTAACTACTCAACTCACTATTATAAAATACAGTTAATGTACTTTCCGGTAATGACCTTAAAAACTATAAACAAGATGAATAAAAACCATTTAGGTAAGAATAAAAGTGGGAAAATCCTATGTTAACACCCCCTTGAATCGTAGTTTGGGTTGGTAGAAGAGGTCCCTGACAATGAGGCCTGATGAGGTACCCAAGTACAATATAACACCCATAAAATAGAGAAAAGGTTAAAACCTGTAGGACAAAACTCATCTAAAAGAGGGAGACAAAGAGAAGAGGGATAAAAATCTTGACTAAATTCTATAGCTACATGTAGCCATTTAGTATCTTGTAATGGATTTATAGGGAGTATGTATTAGAATTACATGAAGTGAAGAGTGGATTACCTTGGAATAGTGAATGTATCTACCATGTGCTTGATGAATATTTAACCAAGGTATCATTCATATATGAGGAGTTGTTATACTCATGCAAGTTATGAGGGCCAACTACTCTATGTAATGATGATGCAATAGAAGTAGAGGTAAAAATATACAATAAAATGCCTTGTACCTATAGAATAGACTGCTTGATGTCTGATGAGTCCTAGATAAATATACCCACACCCTATAATTTTTTAAGTGGACTAAAGGTAGGTGGATTTGGAACCAACTGCTCAACATCTAGAAGGTGTCAAATAGATGGTGGAGGTGTGTCCCCATCACTACTATAGTAATCTATGGTAGAACAAGAGTCATTAATCTTAGAGATGTACTCAGGTTTAGAAGTGTCATCAAGTACAGGTGAGTCTAATGAAAAATATTGACATGGATCATTCACTAAAATATTATCCATGTGATGTGGAGAGAATAAATCAACATCCATTGAATCAAAAGAATATACTATAGATGAAATACATGCATCTATAAAA
Source organism: Torreya grandis (assembly GCA_037957365.1). Taxonomy (NCBI): domain Eukaryota; kingdom Viridiplantae; phylum Streptophyta; class Pinopsida; order Cupressales; family Taxaceae; genus Torreya; species Torreya grandis. Next base: position 3,976,121 of record JARHVA010000960.1, read on the forward strand.
TGAATATCCATAGGAAAATAAGAGTTATCAATGCTCTCACAAGGTGTAATATCACTGTAAATAATAGATTCCTCCAAATGACCAATATATTATGGCTCTAAAATAAAAACATCATAAAAAAAATTAAAGTAGAATATGCATTGGGATAGATAAGATCTTGTAAAATCTCATCATGTAGTGGTGGTTTGATAGAAGGAAGAGCACTATCCACTATGAATGTGTCATCACAATAAATAGGAATAAGAAGAGAGAGAGAAAAAATTATAAAGAGAAGATAGGAAGTGGAGGTTGAGGAGTGATATAATCTCAATAGGATATCCTAAAAGAGACTGAAGGATGCTCCAAATAGTGTTGGGACACATGGTGAGCTGCACATGGTGATGTAGATCCCATAAAACATATAAAAATAAGGTACCACAAACCTTATAATAAGTGTTATCTCACATAATTTACTTTTTAGAACTAGTGGGATCAAGAATCTATTCATATAGGAATATAATACAATTCTTTCCATTTTTAATGAACAAGCATTCCATATAAACATGCTAAGAAGAATAGTCGATCTTTTCAAGAAAAACCACTAGTGTAGAATCACCTTTCCAACAAAAGTGTTTCTAAAGTGAAGTTGACATGACTAAGAAGACACAAAATAAGTACTCAAATTTATTTTATATATTTTAATGACCCCATAGTTATAATAGTAATGCATACTCATGAAGAGAATGTTGAGCACAACTGAAAATGTGTGCAAATGAGTAGTAATTTTAGGAATCAACACAATGCAAGAAATGTGAGTGTGTAGAATAAACATGGAGTATTACACATCACCACAAAATATCTCCTTATATATATTGTTAGTAATCACTATATAAATTTTAAAATATAAGCACACTCATATAAACATTAGGCGTGGATGAAAATGCATCTTGACCAATTTGTGCGTAAGTCTATAAGAACTAGAGGAACATTAGGATCAACTAATAATATATATATATATATATATATATATATATATATATATATATATATATATATATATATATATATATATATATATATATATATATATATATAATAATAAGTAAAATTTGTTAATATAGGTATCTATATAGTTCCACAAAAAGGTCACCAATGTGTAGAGTATGAAAAAATGGGCACTTTTGAAGATGTTGACACTCGAAAAAGATTTATTGATAAAAAATTATAACCATTTGAAAATTTTAACTCACATAAAAATATTCCACCCAACATGAATTTGAAATTTTTGGATACAACCAACATAAAATGAAAAATATTGGGTTGGTTGGAGATTTATTTGGGTGGTAAAGTTAAGTCCCCACTAGTAGTAATCAAGATTTATTCTCCCTTCATGTAACCATA
>JARHVA010000960.1:3985000-3992500 GCA_037957365.1 Torreya grandis
AAATTTATGTTTCTTCTATAATAAATACTATTAAATGGACCAAAGAGCATATATACTTCAAAAAAGAAGATCTTGCACCTTAGCACATCATAGATGAACATCTACCTCTTTCAATCCAATTGTGGATTAATGATGTGGGATTCAAGTAAGTGTTAATTAGTTAATAATGGATTAGGGTTAAACAATTGTAATATATATTTTATACAACTTATTAACATACATGATAAGGATTTATGTCATTTTGATATGAACATCCAAGGATTTGATAATATTCCATGGAAATATTGGGGTGAAATAGCACTAAATTTTACATTGGGACCTAGAACACTACCTACAACATGTCAAATTATGCCCAATGATCTTAATTACAATATTTTGCTTTCGAGACCTTGGATTCATGATATGGATGTAGTCCCCTCAACTTTACATGCATGTTTAAATTTCCATTACAAATTTTATATATACATATTCTCTATGCATTAGGAATCATTAAAATATTCTCATAATATAGGGCCTACACACAACTATATTCCTCACATGGATTTTGATACAAAACCTATATGTTTTACCATTCATACTTCACATATGACTCCAAAAAAAACTTTGTGTGTGAATTATACTTATTAGGCACATCCACCACCAACATCTTATCATACTCATACAATGGAGATACACCCTCCACATAATATCATTAGTGTGTATCATACTATAGTGCCAGGTAGGCTTCTTATAACTTTATTATAAAAGGAGATAATAAGTGATGACTCAAATTTATATGAACTCTTTATAGGAGATCAAATTGATCATCATCCTATTCAGAGTATCATGGTTAACAAAAGGTCAAGCATCAACATGTGTATTATTACACATCTACATCACTTGGGATATTCAAATCAACATATTTATCTAACATATATAATTAATCATGGCTTTAGAGATGATTTATAAAGCTCCATTGGGGAGATAGTACTTCCATTATAGGTTGCTCTTGCATATGTGGACACCAGACTCATAGTTTTCCCTAGTGACAAAACATTTGATATGTTATTAGTCAGGCATTGGATGTAGTAGTTGTGGGACATTACCTCCACTATTAATAGATGTCTTAAGTATGTACGTATTAATCAAGTTTTTATATTAGCGGGCCTTCCATATGTGTATTCTTTAACTAATCCAAATATTGTTACACAATAGTCAACATTAACATCTCCAAACACCAATTCCATTAGAACATCTTAGATATCAACTGAACCTCTAGTGTAGGTGAGGTCTACTTCTATAGCATTACCACATATACACACTCTCCCATAGATACCTTTACTAGAGATACCCCTATGTCAGAGACATGTTATGGATTCTAGAGATCCTTTTTATATAACCTTACCACATAGTTTAATGTTAATGATTCCCCAAAGCACTCTACATAGATAATCCACACTAATTACAAATTCTTCCACTCGATGGGTTCCTAAGAGCCTCATAGTTCATAGGCTAGTTCAATCTGTTCCATAGATTCATAGCCACACTTTGTAGTTAGTTTCAACTATAGATTATTCAATACATCTCTTTCCTAGATCTTAGATACTTCCTCTCACATGACATGTGGTCAATCTTCCTTTACTTTATAAATCTCACCTTCATAGTGAGTCTCCTATAAAAGTCATTTTTTATTATGTTCCCTAGTTACTTTTACATAGTTTCATTTTCATGTTACTTGTACATAGATCATAATCATAATATACAAAAACAATATATTATGTTTTAAAATTTAAAAAAATTCACCTAGAAATACAAATTTTAGATTGTATGCATTTCCATGTTTACATTCCTTCTATTTTCCAAGTACTACATGTGTCATCTATGTTCATGTAGTCAATTTTATCATGCATAATTGCTTCCCTTGTTCCCTATAATTGTTTGAATATTACTATAAGACTCTGGTCCTTTAGATGGATTCAAATTTGATACTATCTACCCATTAAGGAACATACACATATACAATAAGTCAATATTAATATATTAACCTATTAGGTAAATCATACACACAACTTATAATTTGATAGGTTATATCTTTCTATAATCCATATCACATATTTAACATTGACTATATATTGATATTTATCATACTATACTACACCTATTTTTTTCCAAATACTACTACTATAGACAAAACTTATGTACATATTTTTTGTTATCCATATTTGTACCATAATGTTATTATTGCATACTTTCATTTCTAGATTTACTAATCTAGATTTGATTGTGTCTCTTTGCTTCTACATCTACTCAAGGGCATTTGAATATGCCTTTGTCTTTTCACTAATTTGATGCTTTGGGCATGTGCCCATGTCCTTATGTATGCTTCTTGATTGTGTATGTGGACATTTTAACATGTCCTTAAATGTCAATCTAAGAAAAACTTGCATGTTGTATGCAGAAAAATTTGAACATGTCCTCATATGTGTGATTTTTCTTAGACTTAGTGAAATTTCCCCAATTTCATTGTATTATGGCCCTTTAACATATTTTTTTTGCCTCATGCATTTGTATGTATCGTTATATTTATGTGTCATGGCCATGACACTTGTTAATTTCACATCCAATTTACAATACCATGAGGGACCTCATGGATCTCCCATTCCTTCTTGGTTTCTTTCATGGACATCATGACCCATTCCCCCAAGTATCTTACTCATATTATATTTTATAACATACATCATACATTGCCAACTTACATTCAATTTCATTTACATTCTGATGTCATGTATACACACTATATTGGTTTATCACATGGATATCATATATTTTTAGTTTAACACACATGATGTATATATTTTATTTCAATGATAGTTATTATAGAAGTTGAAAAATTACCCTCAAAATAGGGGCATTCACAATGGTTTTTCATAGATATCAGGGCATATCAATACACTCAAAACATAGTTTTTAACATGTAGACACAGATTACAAAGCTCATACTCAGGAAAATATAGTGGAATATAGTCACAAAGAGATTAGTCTCGATTTTTTCCCAAAAATACTCTTTTGTACTATATATTAGTACACTAATAAGAGCATAACATGTTATAGTACACCCACTTTTATTGTTCAATAGCCTTAAAAACATAAAATTTTAAAATTATCAGAAAGGTATAATAGGTATAGTTTAGATTTACATACTCTAGTCAGATTATTAGATATACTCTGTGTGTGTGTGTGTGTGTGTGTGTGTGTGTGTGTGTGTGTGTGTGTGTGTGTGTGTGTGTGTGTGTGTGTGTGTGTGTGTGTGTGTGTGTGCCTGTGCGCGCACGCGCGTGCACGCGTGTGTGTGTGTTTTTAAGACAAAATTACATAGGTTTGTTCAGATTAAGGAATCATGTGTAGCATGATCACTCCTCTATTAATTTCAGATATGCATAGACATAGATTAATATGACTTAGTTGAGAATCCATATGAAAAAATATTAGAATTGGGGGCATGTGAATGACACATTATTTCCATATGCTCAAATTTTCATGAATTATATTAGATGTAATGACAATCCCATTCCATAATCCACATTATATACTCTTGAAACCATATGACCAATTTTTCACCAAGATTACACCATATTGATGCCTCATTCCATCTATAATGTTTGGCATTCTCAAGTTTTCAAAATTAATTTTACATTCTCAAATTCTCAAGTGGCCCTTGATCCATTTTACATGTCAAAATTATCAAGTGGCCTAGAGACATATTTTACAACTTCATAACACCACATAGTTTTAGTTTCAACTTCTTCTACTATACATGGGTAGGAAATGAGGGAGTCATGACCTACTTAAGTTCTTAAGCCACATACATAAGAGGTTTATATAAATCATCTATCCAGTCTAGGTTATTCACAAATTATGATCCACTGAACAGGGGTGGGGAATGATTAGGTAAGGGCCAACTTAAGCTATTGAGCTAGCCACACATGAGGATTGTTCAAGCCATCAACTAAGTCCATGTTATTCACCATTTGATCACCATATATAGAAACATAATATTTCACCATATTTTTTCAGTGGTGCACATACCCAGTGAGGTGTATTCATTCATTTCCTCTCTCTCGCATCTCTTTACTAAGTTGATTTTGGTATTTACAAGTAAGGTCTGACTGATATATGTTTCATATATAGGACATGAAATAGATCACAATTCACAGATTCACACTAACATTAATTAACTTTGCCTCTTATGTAAGTCCTAGTATGTTTCTCTTTTCTTTATCCTAGTCATTTCACTTTGATGCATTTCTAGAATAAGGGTGGGGGTTAGATGTAGTCATCTAAAATGTCATTTTAATGTAATGAGTGTCACTTGAGACTGCTTTATCCTTAGATTAGATCTATACCTATTTTAGGTCATATTTTGATCCTTTTCCATCTTTTATGTGTGTTTATCTTATTCCTAGATATACAAAGAGCCACACTAAGCCACCACCTAGGCATCATTGATTCTCTTTCACATGTGCTAGAGACATGGACAATACTGTGGACCCATTGGTATATAGAAAAATGAACTATTGGAAAAGGGGTAGAACTATTTAATTTTATATTCTCTTTCCCCTAAAAGGAATATTTCCAATTATTGAAGTGCCTTAGGTTCGACCTAAACACATTTCATGTCTCAACAAACATTAAAACACTATATAAAGACCACTCTCATTCATTTATTAGGTAGATTGAAATAATCATAAATAAGCTTAGAAACAATTGTGTAAATTAATGTTATTGATATCTCTTTACCCTTATGTTCTCATAAATTCATCTACAATAACCTAGAGATTAGTTTTACTTAGGTTTCTAGTCTCAATTCACACTCAAAACATTGAAATTGACATTCACACTTAGGAATACTAGAATCATTCTCACTTGAACTTACTCATAGATTGGGATAAATACATCAATATCAATCCTATTTCAAGGTATATCTATGTAGGCAATACTCATCACATGGGGTGTTGAGGTTACTCCCAACCTACCCTAGTAACACCATTCTTGTTTCACTTATGTTCATCAAAACCCTAACAAGAATGGAGGTTTATGGTTTCATAATCAAATCAATCAAAGCGTAGAATATATTATGATCCATGTCTCAATCATATAAGAACATATTTCCTAAAAAATAGTGAAGGCCTACCTAAAATTTCACTACTTCACTACATAGGGCCATTAGATAACATAATGCAATATTGGCAAAAAGGGTCACACTATTATCTGAAGAGGGTTATAGAAATTATTATCTATTGAGGACACTCTAAACTAATCTTTCATCACTTCCCTACCCACCACTTGTTTGTCTCAATCATAATTTGTATCTAAGTACATATTTTATTATTTATTTCTATTTATAGAATATTCAAATAAATCAATTATTATGAAAATTAGTGGTTATATATATTATAGTATTTTATTCCTTGATTTATAACTTAGCTCCTTTTAAATCTTAGTGTTAAATTTCATAATCCTAAAAAAGATAAATTAGGTGCCTTGTCTAGTGTTAAGATAGACAAAAAATAAATTATGATCATGGTTGATCTAAGAGGTAACCCAATAAAATAGGTCTACAATCAGGAGTGTTCCTTCCCCAAAAGTAAAATTTTAGTGTGTGTTTATCTAATATATATAATTATTCAATTATAGGGTTATTAGGTTCTTAAAATCTGGTATCAGATCCCTTTTTAGGGCTATTTTTTTCAAAATAAACACACACCTATTGTCAATTATTTTCAATAGATCTATTTAGTTTTATATTATAGCTTGTACTAATTTAGTTTACTATGTGAAAATGAATCTATATATATTCTTGGATCTAAAATCCTTCTATATAAGGCCATATAGTGTATAAGGGTTGGGAACATTTCCATTAGTGCCAAAGTCCATGGCTTGCTTAGATCTCTACATAGATCATTTGGATATTAGTTTTCACTCAATATGTGAGTTTGGTTGCATCTAATTAAACATATTCCATTTTAAAATATGAGTGGAGGATAATATAACATATTTTATGATCTATCATTCCACATCATCACCTTAGATAGTGAATATGTGTGGCTCATTACATGCATTTTCAAGTGATTGAGGGTGTGCATTGGCCAAAAAATCAAACCATACTCATTTAATTACTCAAATATAGTGTTAAGGGTTTCAAAAATTTCTCATCTAGATATGATATCTCAACATTTCTAACTCTACACTCACCCCAAGATCTAGACTAACACAAACTTGTTTTATTTTACTCTAACTCAATCCTGCCACATCAAAGAGATCATATCATTGTTAATATCTAATTAGAAATTATGACACTCAATCCCCCCATATGTATTTACTTGTGTTGAACTCTATATCTGGGCATACATTGCATTATTTTTGATTAAAATATGTCATGATGAATAAATATTCCAATAATAGGATATTGTATGCCTATTTTTAAAAATAAGTGAATAAACATGGCTTTCATTTTCCATTTTATCAAATATTTAACAACTCAATCATTTTAGAACCTTTACGTATTATCTCAAAATAATAAACTTATCTTGATCTTATCTTATATCTAACTTATTTGAACTCATCCTAGTAATCACAACCAACATCGATGAAGTTAATAAAACATCTGGACTCTCTTGTCTTAGCTTCTTAAATACATGCAACAACTATAGTATCGACCCTCCAAATTCCTCATTCAACCAACCCATAGTTTTGTTCAAAATAAAAGGGTATTTGGTATTTTAATTTTAGGTTTCAATTGTTTAGGTTTGTATATATTTTATTATACGCTCGAAGGCATTATATGGAATCACTAAATTACATATAATGTTTACACCTTTACCCATATTTCATAAATAAACATATAATGGATTTACAATGTTGAGTAATCATACATATAAATTAGTGAGTTCCTTTGGATAATCATCCATAAGTAAGGGGCATCCACATCACCAAAATCACCCAAAACATGATCTTGGACTTAACCACTTGACTCTCTCTATCAAGTATCTAAAGGAATTTGTACCTCAGTGGATGGATATTATCAGCCATCATCCTCATTAGTCAGAGTATAAAATCAATAATAATTTATTTGTAAATTTAATATTCAATTGGATGTCTATAGTCTATAAGTCATAGTTAATAAAAACATAGGTACTTATTTTATAATTAGGTTGAAGGTCTAGGATGTCTATTTTTTTATTAGTATATTATATGTTTGATATGATCTTTAAGCTTGTTAATATTTATAGTTTATCTTTAAGTGTCACATATAAGACTACAATATGAATAATACTCTTTAATTTTTAAGGTCTTTTTAATTTAGTTTTAGGTCATGTTTATAGAATAAAAAATATTTTTTAAGTTGTGACACTTCACTAGAGGTATTATTAGTAATTTTTTAGTCTTTTATATGTTGTTATTGGTTATAAATTTGAGTCGATCTAGTAACTACAAAGTGACATGTAATTATTAAAGTATGTG
>JARHVA010000960.1:3997500-4127500 GCA_037957365.1 Torreya grandis
CATATTTTGATAGATATTACACTCAAAATTCATCAATGTGAATCCTATTGAAACTCCTAACTCACATACTTATTTGTTTAATATTATACCTTAAATTTATTATAAAAATATATATATTAAGTGCTAAATGTGAAATAAATAAACATAAGGCAACTAAGAAAACTATGCAAGACATGAGACATGAAGATTGACCCTGGAGAAACATAAGATGAGGAAACTCTAACAAAGAGAGGTGCTTAACCCTCCTTGTTACACTATAAAATTATAAAGTATAGGTTCATTTCTAAATGATGGCCTTCCCAGAAAAAATTATAATTCATTTTTTCCCAAACTGGTCCATAATATCTTACATTGCTTGAAAATTTTCTCATAGAATTCATAACACTTAATAAACAACATTAGGTAAGATAATAGTGGAACAATGAAACTTGGACTCAAAATATGAAATTTTATAACTTAACCCAATTTCCATTGAATGATTTTTATCTCCATGTGGTCTTTATTTATACAAAATATCAATACTGTGAGTACACAACATGCCCAATAGATGAACTAAGCCTACATAAATTCCCAAAAAATTCCACATGTCCAACCATTACTTATTTGAACTCAACTTGTGTGATTATCTGATAACATGTGGTTGAAAAGACATGGTGTTGCCACAAATTTTTATGAAAATTCATTGTGCCAAATCTAAAAGAAAATAAAAATGTTCCTATGGTTTTAGGATCACTCTATGTTTTTATATGATTCTATAACATCTTCATGCACCCTTCTACCTAAGAATTTTTACTTGAATTTTATTCAATACATGTTATAACCCCTCATGGCAACCATAAAAGTACACAAATTTGTTCATTTGATTAACATAAAATCATTGTAGTTATTAAGAAATGTAACTAATAGGGTAATCTATTGCATTCATCATTCACATAAATACATGTTGTGCTAGTATAATTTGAAGCATTTGTTTACAACAAAATTTACTACACTTAATATTCCATTGAAGAACAATATAATGTAGAAGTGATGAAAATAACCATTGTTGTAGATAGTAAATAATATTTATATGAATTTCAGACTCCATTCAATACTTCATAAAATAAAAATAATCACCTTTGTCAAGGTACATACAAACAAGATATCAATTACAACGTGAGTATTAATCCAACTATAGCCAAGCACTAGGGTTCACTTTAAGAGGCCCTACTAAAAAACTTATTGGAAATATTTGGTGAATCTAGAGAATTTCGGTTCATGTGCATGGTGAATTTTTTGAGGGCGATGGCAAATTGCCTATCGATGTTTTTTTTCACATGTCTGAGACAAACAACACAAGTGAATACTTGAGATGAATGGTGGAAATGAATTCCTATGATGAACAACCAGACTAAATGGTTGGGATGAATGGCTAGGATGAATGACTTGATCAAATGGCCAGGCTGAATAGTTTAGTTGAACTCATTTGGCTAGGTCATTCAGTTGAGTTATTTGACTATATCACTTGGCTGTGTCATATAGCTATGTCACTCGGTTATGTCATTAAATTATGTCATTCATCTGTATCATTTGGATCAGGTGTTCAACTCTACCATTTGATAATGCAGTTTGGCTTGTTATTCAGTGTTGTCATTCATTTTCTTTGTTCATTGCTATTGTTCAGTTCTGTGTTACTCTAGTTGCAGTTCTACTTGTTCACTTCGTTAATATAGGTCAGGACCTCAAGGGATCTACTATATATATATATATATATATATATATATATATATATATATATATATATATATATATATATATATATATATATAGTGAATTTAAGTGTAATTTTATATACTATTGTAAAGGGTTTTTGAGTTGACCCCATATATATATATATATATATATAATTTTGGCTATCTAATTCCATCTATTGACTCTAAAAAGGCATCTAAACCAAAATTCTAAAAATGAAATATTCATGAATTAACAAATATTCATCATTAAAAACACCTATCAAGTACCATATAATGTAATAGTAAGGAATGTAGCCATTGCTAATAATCATTACAAAAAATGTTATAAAAGTTGTAGCCTCAATTACATTAACATAATTGTTCAAATTTTCCAAATTAACTACATTAATATAATAATACAACATTGTAAATATTAGCTCTGAGTATATATTTGTAGTAACTGGATTCAACTATAAAGGGTGGGTATAGAGCATAATCTAGAAGCTTTTCCTCCAACCATAGACTGATGATCCCACACACACCTCCCCACTATGAGTGGCCCTTACCTTTTCGAAGAGGAAGATAAAAATGATGCAAAAATAAAGAATCAATCTATAATGGTGTGTTGTACATTCTCATGCATCAATCATATAAAATATAGACACATCCTTTATCAATATGACATCATGCTTTCATTCTATCTAGAAGCTATAGGTAAACTGATAATTTATACAGTTATAACATTACTTTGCCCAAAGTTTTCATTATAATTATCAACTTACTACTGAGTCAAGTCAACACACATCTATTTTATCTTTTAAACATGTCATCTTATATGATAACCAATAATGGGTATCATTGTGTAAATACCCTTCCTTGTTACTCATTGCCCTTTATCATATCAAACGGACAATCAAGTATTATAAAAGCAAACATGCAAATGAACACATTTAAGGCATACTATATAAGTATAATTCTTTTTATTTACATCTATTTAAAATTTCAATATTACGAACATCATTCATATAAGGTACCAATTAATACAAGTAGTTCTATGTTTGTAATACCTCATGGATTCATCATATTGTACACAAGCACCAAATATTAAACATATAAAAACATGCATACTAAATTTAGAAATCAATTCTTCATAATATTAAACCATTGATATCAATCCATGTATATTATTTCAATTATTATTAGTTGACTATCGTACCAGTTACAACAAATTCAAACATAGGGAGGGGTGATGTTAAGTCTTATGGTTACAATCTATACCTCTTTCTTAGTGTCTATAATGCTTATTTGATTATTCTTTAAAAAGCTTATTTTACAATCATGCTTATTTGATTATTCTTTAAAAAGCTTATTTTACAATCATTACCTAGTGGCTTTTCATAAACTACATAAGGCTCTTAAATTTTTTTATTAGGCTTCTTGAAAGGATACTACAACCCTTCAATAATTTATTTTAAGGAGATACTAAACCTATTAAACCATGCATGGGAAAATAAGATATAGTCTACTATACTTATTGTACTAAAAAATATGTATATGTGTATGTGTGTATATATATTAACTACACAAATGAGAGAATAAAAGTTGATTTAAACAATTACAAATTATGAGAATGATAGGAAAAAAGAAAATATATATATATATATATATATATATATATATATATATCTTTTTCCTGCCTTTCTCATAATTATTAATTATTTCAATCAACTCTTATTCTCTCACTTATCCAATCACAATTATAAAACTTATTCACTATACAATAATAAATAATAAAGAAGAACTGACTAATTCATAACTCTTCATTTAATATGACCATTTCCATTATCCTTATCAAAATTAGTTTGAAACTATCTTATTCCCAAATCTTCTTATTAACCAGTTGTTATTAAACTCTAAACTAAATGAAGAAAAACTATCCTACTAACATATGATTTTGGTTGAGTTATTTAATCAGCGATGATGATCGGGATCTAAATTGATAATTTAAAATGCAAAAACAACAAATTCTAGGCTGCCTATAGGTCATATTAAAAGAGGTACAACCAAGTTTATACAAATTGGATTGTTACAACTGTATGTCTGTAAATGAAATGCTACTTACAGTCATCTGTATGGAAATGAAATGTTACTTACATCCATATGTATACAATTGAAATGTTAATTGCAGCCATATGAATCTTATAGTGCATTTATCTATGTTATGATATTGGTGAAATGATGTCTCAATGCTAACACTAATTGTCTTCGTTGTCCTTTCATGCGATATCTTAAATATATAAAATATTATTTTTATCTTGCACTCATAGAGTTAGCTACAATATTTAGTAGCTATTTAATAATGGGAGAGGATAATTTTTAGCCCTCTAAGTGGCTGTTTGCAACCAACTATAGGTCTAAAATTTGACTTGGTGTGGTGTCATTTTATTCTTAAAACAATTCAGTTTTGAAACTATTAAAAAAACATTTACATTTCATATAAAGGTATTTTTTAGGGAATATAGTTGGGTGAATGGGCCTTTATTTTGGTCGCGTGGGTAAGGGTGAGCCCTTGCCCACCTACCTATAATACAGTTGAAAACAAGCATGTACAACAAATAAAATAAAAGGAATAAACATATTTTTAAAACAATCCATTAAAACAATACATTAAAAGAAACTTTAAGATCCCAGCCATTTTTCCCTGTTTCGAGTTAAAAGAGGTTTTTCCAGTTCCTCATTAACAGATTTTTATAAGAAATCAACAATCAAAAAACATATTTACTCTAGTTTGAAAAGAAACCCAAAACAAAATAATACATTACTTTCTGTTATAGCTAAAAATCATCTCTAGATGCGTCCTTACTTCCTTTTTGTACCAAACTGCTATGTATGAGCTGAAACTCTTCTGCCCTTTTCATTGTCCATATTCCTACCGACACCTATTATTTACCTACGACCGATTTTACTCCATTGGAAGGTCGCCATTGTCGTGCATGCCATAAATCATACCATGGACTCTGTTTGTTCCGTCAAAGAGAAAAAATGTGCAAGGTTTTCCCTTTATATCCTCCCAGCTCGTCTCGATTCATTTTTCCAAATAGAATGTTGTTTAAGCAAAGTCAAACCGTAATCATTCCCTTCTCATTTTTCAATCAAAAAATATTTTAATCATTCTATTTGCTACGTAAGCCATTTTACCTTTTCTACTTTAACAATGTTTTAATTATTTCATTTGCTATGTAGGCCTAACTCTTTTTATCCCATGTAATTATTTATTTATATAGTTTTAATTAAACCTTTTAACTTCTTAATGATGTATGATATCGTAAGGGATTATTAACTTCCTCGAGGGCTAAGGGTTTAAGGATGATTTTTCGTATTGATTGCTTGAAATAATTACAAACCCAAACCATGCTTAAATAAGCGTAAACTCAAAAACTAAAGTCTACATACAAAATTTGAAAAAAAACTAAAATCTTAAAAAAGTGTTTATTTTTAGCAACTGTTATTTATAGTAAGTTTCGCATGTAAGTGCATGTGGCTCTAAAAAATTATTGAAATAACCTGAATAGTAAAATTAGACTATGAGATGAAATTCAACTAAAGTTGACTTTTGGTTCTAAAAAAATACAATTTCTAAATTTAGAAAATTCTCGAAAAAATTATTAAAAGTTAATTTTGCACTCCTAGATGATCACGTTTGGCCTCCAAAAAATATCAAAATTAAATCTGAGTGGGTAGAGCAATTTAAGGTAGAATCAAACTTTTCAAGACAGTCGTTTTGGTACGTGGAAGAGCTCAAATGGAGCTACAAGTCAAAAGTTCTAGCCTCCGGAAGGTTGGCCTATTTTTTTCTACATCATTCTCCTCTGGTTGAAAACAACTCAACTCCTATGAGTTACCTTGATTGTATTGCTGCTATTTTTTCTAATCAATCTTCTTCAGCTCCCATTCTATAATCCAAATATTATTTTCTTGTTTCAATCCTTCCCACTGCACCAATACATGCTACAATTCCATTGTCTTGTGCTCACTATCTTCATATCCAAAACCTACACTATTTTTTCTTTGGAACCTATTACTCCCAATTTACCTCTTCATCTTCATCACCTTGATCATCTTCTCCATGGAATTCATATAAATTTGAAACATTAAATACTAAAGATATATCAGAGTTATATGGTAAACTTTTCTCATATGCATTATTATTGATTTTTTTCACAATTCTACATGGTCCGATTTTTTTGTAGTTCAACTTATTGTATGTGCCTTTTAAAAATCTTTCTTTCCTCACGTAAACCATTACCAAATCTCATTCTTCAAATAATTTGGACCTTCTTTTCACATATGTTGTTGATTTATATTTCTCATTACTATTTTGCAACATTTTTCTTACTCCTTGCACTATTGCATATGCTCTGCAAACACTTCTACATCATCACTAATTCAATCTGCAATTGGCAATTCTACTAAATCTAAAATACTCATAGGACTTCTCTCAAAAATAATTTGAAAAAGTGACTTTACTGTTGATCTATTCACTGAACTGTTATATGTAAATTTATCTTGTGGTAAAGCCAAGTCTCAATACTTTGGCTTCTCTCCCACTATGCATCTCACTAAATTTTCTAAGCTCCTATTCATAACTTCTATCTATCCATCTATTTGTGGGTGATATTCACTACTGAATTGTAGCTTAGTACCCATCTTCTTCCACAAAATCTTTCAATAATGACTTAAAATTTATGTATCCCTATTTAAAGTAATAGTTTTTTAAAGGCCATGTAATCTTACAATATCTATAAAAAATAATTCTACAATTCTAGTGGCATCATTAGTTTTCTTACATGCAATGAAATGAATCATTTTAGAAAATATGTCTACAACAAAAAAATTGAATTGTTACATCTCTATATGTTTAAAAATTTCAATACAAATTTCATACTCAAATCTGTCCATGGTCTTTTTAAAACTTGTAATGGCATGTATAATCTAGTATTGTATGCATGTCCTTTAGCCACCTAACATATTCTACACTTCAAACCATATCTTATCACATCTCTTTTCATCTTTGGCTAAAAATTCTTTTCTTCCACCAAAGCTATTATTTTTATCTTACCAAAATGTCTAGCCAAACCACTAAAATGTAATTTTCTTATTATGTTGTTTCATAGAGACCCAAATCGAATGCATAATTATTTCCCTTTGAAGAGATAACATTTTAATATAAGATACTCATCATGAATAGCATCTGTCTCACCTTTTAATAGATACCTACATTATTTAATGACTTTGCTAAAATAAGAATCAATATCATATAATTCTTTGATAGCTTTAAATCCAACTACTTCACTCATCATAATAGTTAATAATTCTACCCTCCTGGTCAATGCATCAACTACCTAATTCTATTTTCCTTATTTATGTTTCAATATAAAAATATACCCTTGTAAGGAAGAAACTCACTTTTCATGCCTACTATTCAAATTCTTTTGTGTATTCACATACTTCAAAACCTCATGATCTGTAAATAATATAAACCTTTTAGGCACCAAATAATGCATCCAATGTCTTAATGCTTGTACAATTACATAAAGTTCATCATAAATAGAATACTTTATTCTTACATCATTCAATTCTACACTAAAATATGCTATTGCCTTTCTTTTTTAAGTCAGCATAGCATCAATTCCAACAAAAAAAGTATTACAATCAACCTCAAACACTTTGTTAAATTTTGATAATGCTAAAATTAGCCTTTTTGTAATCTTCTTCTTCAAAATTTCAAAGATTTCTATGGCTACTCTATTCCATGGAAATTTCTTCCCTCTCATCCAATCTGTTATTGGTTCCATAATAGTACTAAAATGTTTAGTAATTTTTTTATAAAAATTTGCTAAACCATGGAAACTTCTTACCTCTATAATACTTTTTGAAATAAGCCACTCAACAATTGCCTTTATCTTTTCTTCATCTATTTTCACACCATCTCCTAAACAATATATTCTCCTAGCACTGTATTCATCACCCTCATAAATGTGCTAGGTGCATTAAATAATTTGAATGACATCACCATATACTGATATAAGCCATCCCTAGTCTTGAATGTATATTTTTAATCATCACCTTCACAAATTCAAGTCTTATAATATCCACTCCTTACATCAATCTTGGTAAAATATTTTACTCTTATAAGCACATCCATCATATCATCTAAATAAGGTATACAAAACCTATACTTTATTATAATTTTATCGATTGCTTTATTATCCATACACATTCTCCATCCTCTATCTTTCTTTGGAGTTAGCAATGCTGGTGTTGCACATAGACTTATACTCTCCCTTATCACTTTCTTCCTTAACATTTTAGTAACTTATTTATTTAATTATGTATGTTATGTTGGACTCACCCTATAATCTTCTTGATTAGGTATCGTTGATCCTAGAATCAAATCAATGTGATGTCAAATATCTCTCTTCGATGGTAAGCCATCTGGTAACTCATCACACATAACATCTCCATATTATTTCAACATTTTTGCTACTTTTGTTGGTATTGACACTATTTTTATTTCTTCAATAATTGCTACTAGTACATAATAACAACCTGCTACCTTCATATCTTAGATAAATTCTTTAGTATGGAGCATGTTTTCTATCTTTTTTTCCTCTTTAAGAGGTAACAAAACTACCTTTGTACTATTTTTTTTCAAAAGTAGATATGTTCTTTGCTACATCATGAACTACTTTTCTCTCAAATTGCCATGGTCTCCCCAATAACATATGACATCCATATATCAAAATATCATCACACCATATTTCATCATTATAAATTTTTTATAGAAAACCTAATTAAGCACCTTTTATTTATTGTAACCTTATTCCCTTCCTTAAGCCATGAAATATGATAAGGCTTAGGATGCTTTTTAAATTGTAAATTTAGTTTCTAAATATTTTTTTTAGAAACCATATTTTCACAACTACCACCATTTATAAGTACTTTGCATACCTTTCCACCCAAAGTACATCTTGTTTGAAAAATATTTGATTACAGCCATGCATCACCACCTTCTTCATTCCACACTTATTCCTTCCATGGAGTGATCATTTTTCTTCTCATCATGAGATTCTCTCCAACATCTGTTGGTGCAACTTCAATATTATGCACTTTTATTTTAACTTCAATTAGATTTACTCTTGGCCGATCTTCTTGCCTCCTCTCTTGATCTTGATAGGTTAGACACTCAAATTATTTGTTCCATTCTTCTTCACATCTATATAAGATATAAGATCCATGTTGATTCAGAAACCATCCTCTAACACCTCCATAACCTCATCCTCTCTGAAATATTTTTTCTCTTTGTTGGTATTGAAACCCTTGCTATTATCATCTCATCTTTCTTCACCATGTGATGATTCACCTTTATTGACATTAAAGCCACCTCTGGTGGTATTAAACCCACCTCATTTACTTATTGGAGGGGATCCACCTCTTTTTAGACTAGTAGATATCTTTCTCAAATTCTATCTATTTTTTTTCTATTTTCAAAGTTAATTAATAAGCCTCCTCCATGTTAAGTATTCTATGCATGCTTAATTCATCTTGAATATAAAATTATTCACTATTTACATACCTTGCATCCATCTACTCTTCTATTTCATCATACTCCACTCGTATGTAAAGCTTTGGAAATTCATCTGTACACTCTTATATATTGTGATCTTTTTGCCTCAAATTTTAAATTTTTTAGATAGGATTTATGTATAATCCATAAGAAGAAATTTATCTCTCAGCTCTTTTTCTATCTTTTTTCATGAACTAATCTTCTATTTATCTATTCTTTATCTCTCTTTCTATAGGTGATCCCACCAAATCATTGCATGACCTTTCAATTTTATACATGCAAACTTTACCTTCTTGCCTTCTCTCATAGTCTTATACTCAGAGAACTTCTCTACGCTATTCATCCAATCTATCAACTCCTCTAGTTTTAAACTACCTCTATAATCTAAAATATCAATCTTGATTTTTTCATTTCTTCCTTATAAATCCAGAACCATCCTCTCTTTCTTTGATGGTGGCTGCTATTGATGTTCTTCCTCTTGTTAAATTTCTTCATCATGATCTATGTATTCCTCAACACCACCTTGTCTCCTTATTTAATTGGTGATAACCTATGTTAATTTTTGAACTTGCCTCTATAATTCTTGTACAGTTTAATTCATCTTTGCCATACCTCCTCATCTTTTCACCATTTTTCTCTCTTTCAATATTTAAACTTGCTCTGATACTAGATAATGAACCCCAAAATTAACAAGAATTAAAAAATTACCAATAGATCACCATCTTGAAATAATATTGAAAATTAATTTGTATTGATTACTTGAAATAATTACAAACTCAAACCATGCTTAAATAATCTTAAACTCAAAAATTAAAGTGTATATACAAAAAAAAATAAAAAATCTAAAAAACCATCTATTTTTAGCAGTCATTATTTATAGTAAGTTTTGCATGTAAGCATGTGTACAACTCTAAGTTTTTTCTAAAATAAATTAAATATTAAAATTATAATATGTGATGAAATTAAACTTAAGTTGACTTATAATTCTAAAAATATACAATTTTTAAATTTAGAAAATTCTTAAAAAACCATTCAAATTTAATTTCAGACCCTCATATTATCATGTTTATCCTTCAAAAAATATCAAAATCAAATCTAAGAAGATAGAGCAGCTTAGAAAAAAATCAAATTTTTTGAGATGGTTATTTTGGTGCATAGAAGAGCTCAAACAGAGCCATAAGTCAAAAGTTATGGCCTTTGAAAGGTTGGCCTATTTTTTTTTTTTTTTGCATCATTATCCTCTGGTTAAAAACAACTCAGCTCCTATGAGTTTCCATGATTGTACTGCTACCATATTTTCTTGTCAGTCTTTTTCAGCTCTCATTCTATAATCTAAATGTTGTTTTCTTATTACAATCCTTCCCACTACACTAAATATATGTTATAATTTCCTTGCTTATGCTCATTATCTTCATATCCAAAACTTGCACTTTTTTTTTCCTTCTTTGGAAATTACTACTCCTAATTTACCTCTTCATCAACTTCTCCATGGAATTCATATAAATATGAAATATTAAATAATGAAGATATATCAAAATTATGTGGTAAACTTACTTCATATGCATTATCATTGATTTTCTTCACAATTTTATATGGTCTGATTTTTTTATACTTTAACTTGTATATGCCTTGTGGAAATTTTCTTTCCTCAAGTAAACCATTAACAACTCTCATTCTTTAAATACTTTCAATCTTCTGCTAATATCTACAATTGATTTATATTGAATCGTTACCTCTCTATGTGTTTACAAATCCTAACACAAAATCTATACTCAAATCTGTCCAATGTCCTTTTAGAACTGGTAATGGTATGTATACTCCAATATTTGATGCATGTCCTTTAGCCACATGACATATTCTACACTTTGAAACAGATTTTGTCACATATATCTTTATCTTTGGCCAAATTTTTTTTTCCTTCACCAAAGCTATTGTCTTCATCTTACGAAAATGTCTAGCCAAACCAACATATGTAATTCTCTTATTATATTGTCTCGTAGAGACCCAATTGAAATTTATAATTATTTCTCTTATAAGAAATAACTTTTTTGTATAAGATACTCATCATGAATAGCATATATCCCACCTGTTAATGAATTTATTTATTGATCAATGACCTTTCTAAAATATAGATCGATATAATATAATTATGTGATAACTTCAAATCCAACTACTTCACTCACCATAGTAATTAATAATGCTACCCTCTTTCTTAATGTATCGGCAACCTAATTATATTTTCTTAATTTATGTTTCAACACAAAAGTATACCCTTGCAAGAAATAAACCCACTTTGCATGCCTACTATTGAACTTTTTTATGTATTCACATACTTCAAAGCTTCATGATCTATAAATAATATAAACTCTTTAGGCTAACTTTTTTTTATAAGATACTCATTATGGCTAGAATCTATCCCACCTGTTAGTGGAATTTTTTACTGATCAATGACCTTTATAAAATATAGATCAATATCATATAATTCTGTGATAACTTCAAATCCAGCTACTTCACTCACCATAGTAATGAATAATGCTATCTTCTTGCTCAATGTATTAGCTACCTAATTCTATTTTCTTAATTTAGGTTTCAACACAACAATATATGCTTACAAGAAATAAACCACTTTGCATGCTTACTATTCAAATTTTTTTATGTATTCACATACTTCAAAGCTTCATGATCTATAAATAATATAAACTCTTTAGGCACCAGATAATGCCTCCAATATCTTAATGCTTGTAGAATTGCATGAATTTCAACATCATAAGTAGAATACTTTATTCTTAAATCATTAAATTTCACATTGAAATATGTTATTGTCTTTTCTACTTGACTCAACATAGCACCAATTCCCACAATGAAGCATTGTAATCAACTTCAAACACTTTGTTAAAATTTGGTAATGCTAAAATTGTCTTTTCTATAATCTTCTCCTTTAAAATTTCAAAGCTTTCTATGGATGCTCTAGTACATGCAAATTCTTTTCCTTTCAATCAATTTGTTATTGGTTCCAAAATACTACGAAAATTTTTAATATTTTTTTTGTAAAAAGTTGCTAAACCATAGAAACTTCTTATCTTTATAATGCTTTTTAGAATAAGCCACTCAAAAATTATCTTTATCTTTTTTTTTAAAATTTATTTTCACACCATATATGTTGAAACAATATATTCTCTTAGCATTGTATTCATCACCCTCATAAATATTCTAGGTGCATTAGATAATCTGAATGCCATCACTAGCCACTCATATAATCCATTCCTAGTTTTAAACGTAGTTTTTCACTCATCCCCTTCACGAATTCAAATATGATAATATATACTCCTTAGATCAATCTTGGTAAAGTATTTTTCTCCTACAAGCACATTCATCATATAATCTAAATGAGGTATAAGAAACTTATAATTTATTGTAATTTTATTAATTTCTCTACTATCCACACACATTCTCCATGCTCTATATTTATTTGGAGTTAGCAATGTTGGTGTTGCACATGGACTCATACTCTTTTTTATCACTTTATTCCTTAGCATTTTAGTAATCTATTAATTTAATTCTTCATGTTCTATTAGACTCATCCTATAATTTGCTTGATTACATAGAGTTAATCTTAAAATCAAATAAATGTGATGTTGAATATCTCTTTTCGATGGTAAACCATTTGATAACTCATAAGGCATAACATCTGCATATTATTTCAAGAATATTGTTACTTCTATTGGTATTGACACTATTTCTATTTTTTTATTCTTTGCTACTAGTGCATAAAAAAACCCTGCTACCTTCATATCTTGGATAAATTCTTTAGTATAGAGCATGTTTTCTATCTTTTCTTCCTCTTTAAGAGATAACAAAACTACTTGTGTACCACATTTCCAAAAAGTTTATGTGTTCTTTACTCCATCATGATCTACTTTCTTATCAAATTGTCACTATCTCCCCAATAATACATGACTTGTATCCATCAAAATAACATCACACTATATTTCATTATTATAATTTTTTCTTATAGAAAACTTGATTAAACACCTTTTATTTACTATAACCTCATTCCCTTTCTTAAATCATGAAATTTGATAAAGGTTAAAATTATTTTCACATTACAAATTTAGTTTCTCAATAATTTCTTTAGAAACCATAGTTTCATAACTATCACCATCTATAATTACTTTGCATACCTTTCCACCTAAAGTACACTTGTTTGAAAAATATTTTATCATAGCCATGCATCACCACCTTCTTTATTCTATACTTGTTTTTTAGTTGGAGTGATCATGGTTAATCTCATCATAAGATTCTCTACAACATCTACTGGTATAACTTCAGTATTATGTGCTTCTATTTCAACCTCAACTAGATTTACTCTTAGGCTATCTTCATTCATTTTTTGATCTTGATAATTTAGACACTAAATGATCTGTACCCTTATTTTCTACATCTATAACAGATATAAGATCTACGTTGATTTAGAAACCATCCTCAAACACCTCTGTAACTTCATCCTCTTTGAAATCATCTTCCTCTTTGTTGGTATTGAAACCCTTACCTATTATCATCTTGCCTTTCTACAACATGTGATGATTCATCTTTATTAGCATTGAATCCATCTCTGGTGGTATTAAATTTACCTCATCCCCTTATTGAAAGTGATCTACCTCTTTTTGGATAAATAGATATCCTTCTAAAATTTTGCCTATTTTATTTTTCTTCTACCTTCAAAGCTAATTGATAAGACTCATCCATGTTATGTATTTTATGCATGCTTAATTCATCATGAATAGAAAATTTTAAATGATTTACATACCTTGCAGCCATCTGCTCTTTTATTTCATCATGCTCCACTCATATGGAAAGCTTATAAAATTCATATGTATACTCTTGTATAATGTGATCTTTTTGCCTCAAATTTTAAAATATTTTGTATAAAGTTTGTGCATAATCCACAAAAAAAAAATTATCAGCTTTTTTTCCATCTTTTTTCCAAAAAATAATCTTATCTCTACCTTTTATTTATCTTAATTTCTTAGGTGATACCACCAAATCATTACATGACCTTTCAATTTTTTTCATTTAAACTTTACCTTATTGTCTTCTCTCAAAGTCTTCCACTCGAAGAACCTCTCTATGATATTCATCAAATCTATCAACTCCTCTCGCTTTAAACTACCTCTATAATCTGAAACATCAACCTTGATTCCTTCATTTCTTCTTTCTAAATCTTGTACCATCTTCTTTTCCATCAATAGTGGCTGCTCTTGCTATTCTTCTTCTTTTTGAAAATTTTCATCGTGATTTGTGTCTTCCTTATCACCACCTTGTCT
The DNA here is from genome assembly GCA_037957365.1 of Torreya grandis. NCBI lineage: Eukaryota > Viridiplantae > Streptophyta > Pinopsida > Cupressales > Taxaceae > Torreya > Torreya grandis. The sequence goes on from JARHVA010000960.1 coordinate 4,012,164, forward strand.
CCTTGCTTGACTGGTGATAACCTTTGTTAATTGTTGAACTTGCCTCTACAATTCTTGTATAGTCTGATTCATTTGTGACATACCTTCTCATCCTCTCACCATTCTTCTCTCCTCCAAGATTCGAGCTTGCTCTGATACCAAATAATGAACCCAAAAACTATAAAAAATAAAAAATTACCAATAGTCTAAGATTTTGAAACAATACTTAGAATTGATTTATATTGATTATTTGAAATAAATACAAATCCAAACCATGTTTAAATAAGCCTAAACTTAGAAATTAAAGTCTACATGTAAATTTTTTTATTTATTAATATTAAAAAAAAAAAAAAAAACTAAAATTTAAAAAAATGGCTATTTTTTGCAGCCACTATTTATAGTAAGTTTTACATGAAAGCATACGTGTATCTCTAAAAAATTTATGAAATAACTTAAATAGTAAAATTAGACTATGGGATGTAATTCAACTCAAGTTAAATTTTGATTCTAAAAATATACAATTTTTAAATTTTAAAAATTCCATAAAAATCATTAAAAACTAATTTTGGAACCTCAAATGATCACATTCAGTGTCTATAAACTATCAAAATAAAATCCAAGTGGATAGAGAAACTTATAGTAGAATCAAACTTTTTGAGACAATTATTTTGACACATGGAAGAGCTCAAATGGAGCTATGAGTCAAAATTTATGGCCTCGAGAAGGTTGGCCTATTTTTTTTGCATCAAAGAAGATGATCTGGAACTTAACAATTCAATGAAATAAATGTACTTAACAACCAACTTGTGTAGTCATGAAGATTAGTAATATTCAGAAAATAAACATGCATCAATATTACAAAACAATGACATATTAGGGAAATAAAACATCAAACAAAAATCATAATGAATGTGTGAATATTATGCATTTCCTTCTTCCTACCCACAACTATCGTTATCTTTTACCGTCTCCCGTATGACACTATCTCTTATTGAATTTTTCATGAGGACATGTTATCCTACATCCATCTCATCAAAAAATAAATAGTTAGTTTGAGTCATATAAAGAAAGAGATAACTGAAATAAATACCAATAAACATATTAAATGAATTATCATCAAATACTATTAAAGAAATCAGATGTATATATGTTTATGCATGGCCACACTATACGTTCTGAATTATAAATAAAATTAAAACAAGCAAAAAAAAATATTCCTAATCACACTTATCAACTAACTAAATCATTTACTCTAATATTTATTTAAAATTATTTCTTAATTGTATGGAATGAAATGAGATGTAACAAAAAAAAGTCTTATAAATAAACTTTACATAGAAAGAATAGCAGAAATAGTCAAATCATATGAGTAATATACTACATCCAAATTTTGGTTCCCATGTCCAACACATTTTACACCATAAACTTTCATTATAGGTGGGTTATTGTATTAGTATTTTCATTCCAATAAGATTTGTTCTTAGTTTTTCTATTCTTCTAGTTTCCATTTCGAAATGGGGACTCCCCTTCTTATTATGGCCTCCAATATTATACATAAAATTCTTGGGCTCAAGGCACATTGTGGTGGGGTAGAACTGCTAGCTTATCCCTTCATTTGAATCTCGTCCAATCTTCATTGTATCAATTATTGCTGTAATTTTTAACATTATTTTCTATGAAATAATTTTCGCATCTTCTTGAAAGCAAGGCACATTGTGGTGGGGTGAAACTACTAGTTTATCGCTTCATTTGAATCTCGGCCAAGCTTGAATGTACCAACTAATGCTGTAATTTCTAACATATTATTTGCTACGAAATAATTTTCCCTTCTTCTTGATTGTTCCTCCCATTGGGATACCATCACTAATGCCTCAAAAATTTTAATGAACGTCTTGAAAGTTTATCAGCAATATGTCCTATAGTTCCATTACGTTTGGATCAGAAGGTATTTACTGCATCACGAGTCCACTTTAATTTTCAATAAAAACATGGACACAACAGTCCTAAGAAAGCTAGAACACTCACAAAATATTGTTGTATAAAAGATAGTCTTCTAAGGAGAAACATCTCTCGCTTTTAGCTATCACTTTTAGGGATCTAAAAAAGATAAGAACTTTTTATTGTCTTTTCTAAGAAATTATTAGATTACTTTCATCGCTTAATAACTATACTTGAAAGATGCTAGATGCCCAATCTATTTATATAAAACCAATGCATCTTTCTTTACCCTCAATGAATTACGTGACATAGTATCTAAAAGAGGAGCCATAATCGATTTCAAGAATTATCCTTGCCGAAACGAAATCTTAAAGTTTTCTTTTTTCATTGGAAAGGCTAACTTTCTTAGAAGACGCTTTTTTGACTCCATATAATTAAAGGAATGAGGCTTTCACAGTTTATGACAGAAGAAGATTTATTGATTTTTTTTTTTTTTTTGGGGGAATAAGTATATTAGTCAAATTAATTCATCTATGCATTATATCACAGCAAGAAATCTATCATTAGAATGTAATATATAAATAATAATTACGAAATTGAACTTATTAAATAGATAATTATATATAATACATGATGTATATTGGGCCAAATTAACCAATCATTAAAGTTATTAAATTGTAATCATTATTATGAATAAAATAAAAACACATATATCATAAAGGAGAGACTCATTTCTCCATTTTTGTTGATGAGTGGCTCAAACGCACACCCTCATCCCTGCCCATTTTTAAAAAATGTTTACCAATATCCATGGGCTCCTCCAAATTATGTTTGAACAAATGGTTCTCCATTGGTAATACTTTAGTGTCATTGATGTAAATATCATGCTAACTTTTTTAAGAGTGTTAGATGCTAAGGCCTATTTTTATTTTTTTTCTAGGATATATTTAATACATGTTCTTTGACCTTTTCTTGAATAGATTTCCTTATTTTTCCCTTATAAGGGATATCATTTTTATTAAAAAATACAATTTTATAAATTCCAATTCTTAAATTAGGTTGGAAGCAATTCTTTAGCAACTTTTTAAATTATTTTTTCAATAAGTGTTATGAAATTTTACATTTCATGATAACAGTTCTAATTATAGTCGTACATGCAATTGAAAGTGTTCCAAAAATAAAAACAGTATTTTTTCTTCATACTGAAACATTAAATTCATATCCCAATAGACAATTTAATATATGAGTTGTATTTTTACCATCATTGTTTGTATCTTGCATAATGCATTAGTAAAGAGGTTACAAGTAAGTTGGTATGTTTCATTGATATGACTTCTTTATTTGAACTCAACGGTGACCCCAATGCAAAATAAAAGTTTCAAGAAATATAAAATTTTATGATATTTTAAAATATCCCATGATGCGGACACAATATGATAGGGTGGGTACTAAGGAGTTTTGATAAAAAAATCTTCGCCAAATAGATAAACAACCGATACATGTGTTGGTTTTGGAAATGATTACTGAGATCCTTTTGCAGACGAATTCATTGAGTATACAATGAGATCTTTGAAAGTGAAACAAAGAGTGATCCAATTGACATTTCTTGAAGATGTCAAGGGTTGCATCAAACGTTTTTCCTTCATTACTTTTGTGTAATGTGATACATGCAAGGGCAGTGGCTATCCTCTAGACCATGGGGTACGTATTTGTCCAGCTTGCAAATGCATTTGAAAAAATAGTATTCTTCCATTTACATCAATTTGCATAACATGTAAATGAGTTGATAGTATTGTGAAGGAGTCATGTCATGCATGCAAAAGTCATGAAACTTTTAGAGAAATTAAGAATTATGATACAAAGTCTAGATCCCGCTAGGGTATGTCGTTGTCCTGTAAACAAAGTTTCAATAAAGTAAACATGCAGTGAACACATATGCTATATGTGGGAGTTCTATAATAGATTACGTATTCACAAGTTGAATTTGCTTATGAAGGAGATGGAAAACAAGACTGTTAGTTTATATAAAGTGATGAAGAAGAGGATGATAAAGATGGCAAGGATAGCAGCACCGATGACAATGAAGATGATGAATAATTGAAGGAATTGCAACTGAGTATGTAGTGAAAAGATTCGGCTGGCTTGTTCATCTAGACCTGAAAACAAAGGAAGAAGAGAAATGGCAGAAGGAGGTGGCCAAGGGTAATCCTGCTATGCAGAAACTTAGCCTCAAGGAGAGAAGGCATGGTTCTCAATAGGAAAGAGAGAGAGAGAAGACAGAAATAAAACAAAATTTGCTAAAATGAACCAAGTCTTCATTTCCTGACGACCCTAAACAACCTTCGAAGTTATGTAGCCACTGTTTAGAATTTTCTTCCGTATTGGAATCATGTGTACTAGATCTCAGGGATGGATGATAAGAGAACTCTTGGATGTATGCAAATGTGGGACCTTTTATGGAGTATGTGCATGGTTTTTTGACAGATCCTAGCTATTCATGTCATTTTATGAGTGGAATTGAAGTATCTATGGCTTTATCCATGTGAGAGAACGTAATATGTGCAGCCAAAGAATGTTGTAGATCTTGTGATATACATTCTAAAATCTGCATCATATCCCAAATGAAAATAAGAAAAATTAAAGTTTATGTATTATGAGTACACTTATAGGTGTGCAAAGTGGAGGCAGTCCAACAAGGCTTTTCCATACACCAATTTCTGGTGGCGTGCAATGTGCAACTTCAGTCCATAGCTTGGATTGATTGCACATTTGTGCATCAGCGTCGAAAAAGATATGGTTTTGGTTGTTTAGTTGATTTTTCTCCTGATTCCATGGGACATTTATTTTTCCTTCTAGAAAACTCACTGGAACGTCTCAAGAGAATAATCAGCAAGCAGCTTAACTAACAAATTAAAAGTTAGTTTTCCATGGCAAGATACAAGTTCTAACTGTTCTTCGTGGCTTTTACAAGCCAGTTGTTCAACCTGCGGGTCTCCAAAACATTCCATGCCAGTCTACCACTTCTTTTAACAAAAATTCCCCCTTCAAAAGATACTTTTTATGCAAAAAAACATTCTCAAAACCGCCATGCTTACCACATGGTTTAATCGCCCAGAAATGAATTCAGCAGTTTGCATACGTCGTATAACCTTCTGATCGACGCTGTTCTAAGCCAATACTCCCTTACTGCGGAAATATTTTTATATTTTTGCATGACTAAGGACTTCAAGATAATCCGTTACATTGTATAATTTCCTCCTCAAATCCGCATGACAGTAAAGATAAAGGAAACATACAAAAGGAATGCGGACTGCTTGACAAATGCTTCAACTAGATGTAGTATCACGGAATGCCATGACCGCAGGTTATACACAAATTGGTTTTTGCATGAATGCTCTCAAAATTTTTGAACTATTCAAACACTATACAACATACCTTGACTGTTTGGCAAAATGCTTCAACCAGATGTAGTCTCATAAAATTCCATGACTGCTGGTTATGCATAAAAGGGTTTTTGCATTAATGCTCTCAATTTTTTTGAACATACCTTGACCATAAGCGGAAATGTTGGATGAGGTTCAACTGGTTTGCGTTGTTAGCTTGTTAGAATTTTCGCATGTAGTCATGGTGTGTTGCATGAAACAAGAATGATACACAGCGAACTTTCCAAGTCTAGACAAGATATAGAAGAAGCGAATGAGAGTAAAGAGCTCTAGGAGATATTATACAAGGAGTGTTGTCTCTTCTTTCTCTGCAAGACTCGCCATTGAATCGGAACATGCCGAAAGAAGTTATACTTTCAACCAGTTGCACCTACAAACAAAATGCTATTCAGTTCACTTAGTTTGGTCAAGAGCACGGTGCAGTCTTGTTGATTGTACCAATTTTATTAAGAGGTTATACGAAGACATGAGATCAGAAATTGAGCAAATGCTAGATAAGCATCCCAGATGGAAAGGTTGAAACAGTGAGTGTGCATTGAAAAGAATTTATCAGTGGCTATACCAAACAAACGGATAGTGACCATCAGCTGCTTTCTAGCATCAATAATAAGACATTAGATGAAGGACATGGTTGTTCGAATCAAAATTATGTGGACAAGTTTGGAATTGTATCGGGGATGCAGTAACAGGAGGACAATCTCAAATGATTAACCTTGTTATAACTGGTTCCGAGGGTCATGCACTTTCCAGGCCTCCAATGCTTGAAGGAAAGACAAATGATAGAGCTATCAAGTTAGCACGGTTCGTAAACATGCCACTGTATGTTTTTCTTGAAATAGGTATCGAAGCCTTTGATGAGATTGTTAGGGCTCGTAGATCTGGGCAAAGGATAATAGGAGAGCTAGTAGCTTCGACTCCGGGCTTCGATGATTATAAGCTTTGGGATCGTGACTTCATGATGCAAATCCAACATCTTATGACTCCAACAATGAGACCATCTGGACAACATAAATCCCTACAGGTTTCCCTTTGGTAGGAACAAATCACTGCCCTTACAGTGAAGGTGAGAGGCAGAGGATAAATGTAAAAGACAACCAAAACAGAGAAGATAATAGAAATGAAGAGCAAGAAGGAATTTTTATATTTATATGAAAATCTATAGAAACTTAAATTCCAAATAAAACAGAGCTTCACCGCTTTTCATTCATACACATATCACAAAAAAACAGAGAACTTTAGCTCAATTCTGAGATACACAGCAGTCACCTGCTTTTCAACGAACAACAGTCTTCTTTTTCTGTTCTTCATTCATACAAAAAAAAATGAGTACTCAAAAACAGCGTATAACCCAGCAAAAGGAAAGCAAACCAAAATATTAAATTGTATTTAATCTAGTGTCCTTTGACAGCGTAATTAATCTGCCTGGAGAAGATGGGCCATACCTAGAGGATGTTAGGCTATACATTCAGACCATTCCCTCAAAAGAAACATATATGAAACAGGACGGAGACAGGGGAAAGTAAAGAAAGTCAAAACAGGAGTCTTGTTCATTAAATGCAACGGTCGTTGGGATTAATATTCCAACGGTCCCCCACAATCACAACTACCGCCCTATTTGATACCCAAATGATCTTTTTGAAACACAAAAGTTTCTTTCCTTAATGCCTTGGTGAAGATATCCGCTTACTGATTTTCAGACCTGCATAAATCCAAAAAGATTTCTCCATTGTTGATTAGTTCTTTAATGAAATGATATCTTGTGTCTAAATATTTGTTTCTCTTGTGAAAAACTAGATTCTTTGACAATGCTATAGCTGAGTTATTGTCACAATAGATGTTTGTTGCCTCTTCTTGTTCTTACCTTAGATCTTTCAACATTCTTCTCATCCAAATTGCTTGACATGATGCACTTGTGGCTGCTACATACTCTGCTTCAGCGGATAAAAAAGTGACAATTGGTTGTTTCTTGGAAGCCCATGACACTACACCTATTCCAAAATGAAAAACATAACCAGATGTGTTCTTCCTGTCATCAATGTTACCTAAACAATCACTATCGGTGTATTCTATGAGCTTTAACTCATTTGATGTCGAGTACTGAATACCATAGTTCCTTATTCCACTCACATATATGAGAAATCTCTTCCCTGCTTCCTAATGAGAGTGCTTTGGAGACTCCATGAACCTTGAGATAAAACTAACTGCATACATTATGTCAGGCCTTGTGGCTGTTAAATACATGAGGCTGCCAACAAGTCTTTTATATAAAGTTGGATCAATGGTGGCTCCTTTATTATCTTTGCTTAATTTTAATCCTGTGACAATTGGTGTTGGAGCTGATTTGCAATTTGTCATATTAAACCTTTTCAAAATGTCATTTGCATACTTATGTTGGGAGATAAATATACCATTATCACTTTGGTTTAACTCAATGCCAATAAAATACTTAATGAGGCCTATCTCAGTCATTTCAAACTCTTTTTTCATAGCTCTTTTGAACAAATCAATTGCCAAATCACCCATGAATATCAAATCATCAACATACAAGCAAACAATGATGATCTCACCTTGCTCATTCATCTTGGTATATAATGTAGGCTCACTATCGCACCTATTCAAGCCATGTTTCAAAAAATAAGAGTCAATTCTATTATACCAAGCTCTTGGGGTTTGCTTGAGTCCATAGAGTGATTTTTTCATTTTCTAGACTGTCTTCTTGACCCAAAATCTCACATCTAGGTGGCTGCTCCACATAAAATTCTTCAAGATAACCATTCAAAAACACTGATTTCACATCCATTTGGTAAATTGGTCATTTGTTTTGAACTGCTATTTCAAGTATTGTTCTCATGGTGTCTAAACATGCTACTGGATCAAATATCTCATTGTCATCAACCCCGAGCTGTTGTGAATATCTTTTTGCCACTATTATTGCTTTATGCTTTGGCACATCACTATTTGCATCTAATTTGGTTTTGTAAACCCACTTCACTCATATTACATCCTTGTCTTTTGGAAGACTCACTGACTTCCATGTTTGATTCTTTTCAATTACATTAAATTCTTCATCCATTGCATTTACCCATTTTTCATGTTTGATAGCATCTTCATAATGAATTGGATCTTCTATTTGTGAATAAAATGCAAAAAGAGAAATCAGACTAGCATTGTTCTCATCTTCATTTTGCTCATAAATGTCTCTTAAACTTCTGATTTTTTATCTCCTCAAGCTTGCCAATTTGGGATTTGACATATCACTTACACTAGAACTTGTGGAATGTGGACTTGTTGGTCTTGTACCTTGATTGCCACTTGTAGATGGTGTGTGTTGTTCATTTGAAGGATTAGATGCTTGAATTTGTGGGGCTATCCTTAAACTTGATGATGGTCTCATTTTCTGACCAATTTGCTGACCTTTAATGGGTGTGAAAGGAGTCCCATTCGATGGAGTACTTGCTGGTATAAAAACTTTTCTATCTTCTTGTGGTAAGTTAGCTGCAATATTGATTATTTTCCCAAAACTTCCATCCCATGGATCATCTTCTATGAATTGCACATCTTTGCTAATTATAACTTTCTTGGTTATTGGATTGTATAGTTTGTTTGGCTTGGATTGATTACTATAACCAACAAACATACACTTTTCTCCTTTGTTGTCCAATTTTCTTCTCAACTCATCCAGCACATGTGCATATACCACACATCCAAATACTCTCATGTGAACAACACTATGTTTTCATCTAGTCCATGGTTTTTCAGGAATCATATTTTTTACAATTTTTGTTGGACATTTATTCATAATATATGTTGCTAATGAACCCAAAAACTATTAAGAACAAGAAAATTACCAATAGGTCAAGATCTTCAAATAATATTCACAATTGATTCATATTTATTGATTGAAATAATTATAAAACCAAACCAGGATTAAATAAGTCTCAACTCAGAATTTAGAGTTTACATGCAGATTATTTATTTAAAAAAAAAAAAAAAAGAATCTTAAAAAATCCTATTTTAAAAACTCTCAAAATGGCCCAAAAATATTCTAAAATATCGTAAACACTATAATTAAACTATGGGACAAAATTCAACTAAAGTTGATGTCTAGTTTTAAAAATAATTAAATCACAATTTTAGACCCTTAGATGATAATGTAAGACCTCTGAAAAATATCAATAATATTACTATGTCAATAACATGATCTAGGACAGCAACAATATTTTTGATATGATCGTTTTGTCACATAGAAGAGCTCAAATAGAGTTCTAGGTCAAGAATTATGGCCTCTAGAAGGTTGGCCTATTTTTTCTACATTATTCTCCTTTGGTTGAAAACAAGTCAATGCTTACGAGTTTCCCTAATTATATTGAATCTATTTTTTCTTGTCAATATTCTTTAGCTTGTATTCTGTAATCTAAGGGTTGTTTTCTTGGTACAATCCTTCTCACTACACCAAATACTTGTTATACTTCCTTTGCCTTGTGCTCACTATCTTTATATCCAAAACATGCACTAGTTTTTCTTTCTTCTTCTTTAGAACCTACTACTCCCAATTTAATTCTTCATCTTCATCATCTTCCCCATCTTCTCCATAGAATTTATATAAATTTGAAACATTAAATACTAGACATATATCAAAATTCTATGGTAAACTATCTCATAGGCATTATCATTGATTTTTTTCACAATTCTACATGGTCCAATTTTATTATACTTTAACTTATTATATATGCCTTTTGGAAATATCTCTTTCCTCATGTAAACTATTACCAACTCTCTTTTAAATACCTTGGATTTTCTTCTAACATCTGATGCTAATTTTATATTTCTCATTACTTTTCTACAACTTTCTTCTTACTCCTTACAACTGCTGCATATGCTTTGTAAACACTTCTATGTCATCACTAATTTGATCTACAGTTGGCCATTGTACCAAATCTAAAATACGTATAGGATTTATCCCATAATTTGAAAAGGTGACTTTCCTATTGATCTATTCACTAAATTTGTATATGCAGACTCAGGTTATGGTAAAGCCAAGTCCCATTGCTTTGGCTTCTGTCCCACTATGCATCACAATAAATATTCCAAGCTCATATTCATAACTTCTATCTATCCATCTATTTTTGGGTGATATGCACTACTAAAGTATAGCTTGGTACCCATCTTCTTCCACAAATTCCTTCAAAAATAACTTAGAAATTTCAGGTTCCTATCTGAAGTAATAGTTTTTAGAACACCATGAAATCTCACAATATCCATAAAAAAATAATTTTGTAACTCTAGTGGCATCATTGGTTTACTTATATGTGATGAAATAAACTATTTTTAATGAAATTGAATCATTATCTCTATATGCCTTTGGCATTCCCAACACAAAGTCTAGACTCAAATCTATCCATGGTCTTCTTGGAACTAGTAATTGCATGTATAGTCCAATATTTTGTGCATGTCCTTTAGCCACATGACATATTTTTCATCTTGAATCATACATTGTCACATCTCTCTTCATCTTTGGTAAAAAATACTTTTCCTCAACCAAATCTATTGTCTTCATCTTACTAAAATGTCCAACCAAACCACCACTATGTAATTCTCTTATTATATTATCTTGTAGGGACCCAACTGGAATGCATAATTATTTCCCTTTAAAGAGATAACCCTATTGTATGAGATACTCATCATGAATAATATTTATCCCACCTGCTAATAGATTCTTGTACTTTTCAACTATCTTGCAACAAGATGGATGAATATCATATAATTCTTTGATTTCTTCAAATCCAGTTACTTCACTCACCATAGTAGTTCATAATCTTATTCTCCTACTCAATGCATCAACTCCCTAATTTTTTTATCCCTATTTATGCTTCAACACAAAATTATACCCCTGAAAGAAAAAAACTAATTTATCATGGCTACTATTCAACTTCTTTTGTGTATTCACATACTTCAAAGCCTCATGATTTTTAAATAAGATAAAATATTTAGGCACTAGGTAATGCCTCCAATGTCTTAATGCTTGTACAATTGCATAAAATTCAACATCATACGTAGAATACTTTGTCCTTACCTTATTCAATTTCTCACTAAAATATTTTATTGCTTTTCCTTCTTGACTCAACATAACACTAATTTCTACAAATGAAACATCACAATCAACCTCAAACACCTTGTTAAAATTCGGTAATACTAAAATTGGTATTTCTGTAATCTTCTTCAAAAATTCAAATCTTTTTGTGGCTACTCTAGTCCATGCAAATTATTTCTCTCTCATGCAATAATTTATTGGTGCCACAATACTACTAAATTTTTTTATAAACTTTCTATAAAAATTTGCTAAACCATGGAAACTTCTTATCTCTATAATACTTTTTGGAATAGGCGACTCAATAATTATCTTTATCTTTTTTCATCTATTTTCCCATCATCTATTGAAACTAAAACTCCTAAAAATACCAAACTATTCTACATAAACCTACACTTCTTCAAATTTGCATACAACATTTATTTTTTTAACAAATCCATTACCATTCTTAAATGTTGTAAGTGTTATTCTTTAGTCTTACTGAATATCAAAATATCATCAAAATAAACAACTACAAACTTACCAATATATTATAGTAGCACTATATTCATCACCCTCATTAATGCTCTAGATACATTAGATAATCTGAATGGCATCACCAACAACTTATATAAGCCATCAATAGTCTTGAATGTAGTTTTCCATTCATTTCCTTCACGAATTCAAATATAATAATAACCACTCAAATCAATCTTGGTAAAATATTTTACTCCTACAAGCACATCCATTATATCATCTAAATAAGGTATAGAAAACCTATACTTTATTATAATTTTATTAATTACTCTACTATCCATACACATTGTCTATCCTCTATCTTTATTTGGAGTTAGCAATGTTGGTGTTGCACACAGACTCATACTATACCTTATCACCTTCTTTTTAAGCAATTCAGTAACTTATTTATTTAATTTTGCATGTTCTATTAGACTTATCATATAAGTTGCTTAATTGGGTAGAGTTCATCCTAAAATCAAATCGATGTGATTTTGAATATCTCTCTTCAGTGGTAAACCATCTAGTAACTCGTCATGCATAACATCTTCATATATTTTCAATACTTTTGCTACTTCTATTGGTATTGGCACCATTTCTATTTCTTCATTATTTAACACTAATGCATAACAACTTGCTACCTTCATATCTTGCATAAATCCTTTAGCAGAGAGCATGTTTTCTATCTTCTCTTCCTCTTTATTAGATATTGAAACTACTTTTGTACCACATTTCCAAAAAGTGTATGTGTTCTTTGCTCCATCATGAACTACTTTCCTATTAAATTACCATGGTCTCCTCAATAACATATGACATGCATCCATCGGAAGAACATCACACCATATTTTATTATTATAAGTTTTTCTTATAGAAAACTTGATTAAGTGCCTTTTATTTACTGTAACCTCATTCCCTTTCTTAAACTATGAAATTTGATAAAGGTTAGGATGTTTTTCACATTGCAAATTTAATTTCTTAATCATTTCTTTACAAGCCATATTTTTACGACTACCACCATCTATAATTATTTTGTATACCTTTCCACCTGAAGTACATTTTTTTTGAAAAATATTTGATCACAATCATGCATCACCACCTTCTTTATTCCACACTTAATACTTTCTTGGAGTGATCATGGTTCATCTCATCATGAGATTATCTCCAACATCCGTTGGTGCAACTTCAGTATTTTGTTCTTCTATTTCAACCTCAATTAGAGTTATTCTTAGATAATATTTTTGCCTCCTTTCTTGATCTTGATAGTTTGTACACTCAAATGCTATATTCCCTTCTTACTCACATCTATAATAGACATAAAATCTATGTTGATTTAGAAACCATCCTCTAGCACCATCGTAACTCCATCCTCTCTAATTTTTTTTCTTCATTGTTGGTATTGGAACCCTTGCCTATTATCATCTTACTTTTTTGTACCACATGACGATTGACCTTTATTGGCATTAAAGCCACCTCTGGTGGTATTAAACCCACCTCATCCCCTTATTAGAGGGGATCCACCTCTTCTTGGACTAGTAGATGTCCTAAAATTTTGTCTATTTTATTTTTTTCTATCTTCAAAGCTAATTGATAAGCCTCTACCATGTTAAATATTCTATGCATATTTAATTCATCTTGAATAGAAAATTTTAAACTATTTACATAACTTGCAGCCATCAACTTTTATATTTCATCATGCTCCACTCATATGGAAAACTTGCAAAACTCATCTATATACTCTTGTATACTATGATATGTTTTCCTTAAATTTTGAAATCTTCTAAATAGGGTTTGTGCATAATCTATAGGAAAAATTTTCTCTCTCAAGTTTTTCTCTATCTTTTTCCATGAATTAATCTTCTCTTTACCTTTTCTTTGTCTCTCTCTTTATAGGTGATCCCACCAAATCATTGTATGACCTTTCAATTTTGTGCATGTAAACATTACCTTCTTGTTTTCTCTCATAGTCTTCCACTCGAAGAACTTCTCCATCTTATTCATATAATCTATCAAATCCTCTAGTTTTAAACTTCCTCCTTAATCTAGAACATCAACCTTGATTCTTTCATTTCTTCCTTCTAAATCTTGAACCATTTTCTCTTCCATTGATGGTGGCTGCTCTTGTTATTATTATTATTTTTTAATTTATTCATCATGATCTGTGTCTTTCTCATCACTACCTTATGTTTTTTTCTGATTGGCGATAACCTTTGTTAATTATTAAATTTGTATGTGCAACTCTTGCATAGTCCACTTCATCTATGTAATACCTCCTCATCCTCTCACATATTCCTTAATCCTCTAAGATTTGGACTTGCTTTGATACTAGATAATGAACCTAAAAATTGTTAAGAATAAGAAAATTATGAATAGGTCAAGATCTTAAAATAACACTTAGAATTTATTTTTATTGATTTATTTAAATAATTACAAACTCAAACCATACTTAAATAAGACTTAACTTATAATTTAAAGTTTAAATGCAAAATTTATTAAAAAATAAATAAAATTAATAAGTTGTGGAGCTAAAAGCTTCACTGATGCAGACATGGAGGAGGGTGTAGAAGGGTTGCTGAGTGTCACAGACACCGGCGTCGGTCGGGCCAACCGACGTCGGTCGGGCCAACCGACGTCGGTAGGATAGGGCAGGAGAGAAACCAGCGTCGGTCAGATATCGGCCGGCGTCGGCGACCCCCAGGTGGACAGGGACTGGAGTCGATCACCTGTGTGGTTCAACTGCGAGTATATTACGGGCAGTTGGTTGACGAACCAAGTGTTTTCATGATGAGTGCTAATTTTAGACTGAGAGCTGCAAATCTAATTATTGTACTAGGTGTCTAATTATTATTTGGATGAGTTATATATATTAGACTCATGGTTGTATTGTAAACTTGTAGCTAGGGAGTAAGAGAGCATTATTATAAGCTCCTTCTGTGTGTGAGGTAGAGCAATGGTGTGTTCCTCCTAGTGCCACAGTACCAAGGTGGGTACTGGTTTAGAGAATCAACAGGGTTCTTCAGGAGTGTATGATCTTGGTCATCAGGGGAGCATGGCTATGATAGGAGATCTACATGGTAAGTAAGATCATTGATATGCAGGTGTATGTGTGTGCAAGGTCAAGGTTCACAGGTGTGCAGAACCAACTTGATCTGTAGGTTGAAGATCAGATAGGATAGCAACACAACAGGGAGAAGTATCAGGAGATATCTACTTAGAGTACAGGTGTGTACTTGTGGTGTGCGTGAAGCACTTGTGGAGTGCGTGGAGCACAGGTATAATGTGAACACCAACTCAGTGTTTGAGTTGGGTGTTGAGACCTAAGAGAGAGAGCTTTGAGGAAAGAAGTATTGTTCACTTGAGGTGTGGGAAGCCTCTAAAGAGGTGGTGGAGAAGAAGTGGCATCTTCTTCATTGTATTCTTTTCTGTATGAGTATTAATACAAGTTGTGTATTGTCTCTCAGATCTTGTGTTATTTCTGGATTCTAGTTACTTGTTGATTCTAGTTATTTCCGCATATTAAGTTGCTTGTATTTAGTAATCAATTGTGTGCTTCCGGTATTCATATCCTAACACGTGGTATCAGAGCTAAGGTTGTAGGAAGCAGTTTTGTGTTTGGTTACAGGTCACTCTCAGGGGTTTTTGATTGAGTGGGAGTAGAGCAATGGCAGATCAAAGTAAGCTAAGAATGGAGGAGTTGAAAAGCACAGATGGTCACTTACGGTCCTATGGAAAGAAAGAGCAGGTAAAAGAATATTGTTGGTTGGTAGTAGATCAGCATGAAGGAACTGAAGATGTAGATGTAGCAGGTGTTGTTGCACATGATGCTTTGGGAGGTTTCTTGGATAAAGTTGAATCTTGGATAACAGATTATGTTGCCTCTTTCCATCCAGCCCAAGGGAGAGGAGTTGGTGAGCCTTGCCAAAGAATTGGCAAAGGGGAAGTGAAGCTGAAATTGCAGGCGGAGGCCAACACATGGGTGTTGAAGGAGGTCATGCAGGTCCCAGGTTTGGAGATGTGGCTACTTTATTCAAAAGAGTTGGGTGATGAGAGATGTACAAGAACTCTCACAACGGATGCACTTGAATTAGTTGGTGGTAAGAAAATAGGTACTCTTTATCTACTTGTTTATATTACTGATTCTTCTTTTGTTGCAGAGACGTGGCTTCGTAGGCTTGGTCACATGAGCAGGAAGGAGATGCATGTTCTTAAGTAGAAGACAGATATATTTGATAGGCTTAAGAACTGGAAAGCCTTGGTGTTTATGGAGGAGATGGCAGACAGAGACCAGTGGATGGGCTGGATGCTTCTGAGCAGGGCAGTTTGGACATGGGACTTGATTCAAAGGAGCTCACGGGTAAAAAGTCATCACTTACAAAAAAATACAGGTACTAGCGTCGACAGGAAAATTGACGTCGATAGAAGGTAAGACCAATGTCAGTCATGAGGACTGACGTCGGCAGCAGGGACACTGATGTCGGTAGGGGTGGTAGTCAGGACAGGCACAGGAATTGATGTCGATCGGATGCAGACTGTGGAGTGGCCGAGGTTGGTCATTGTAACAAATTTTGGGTGGACAGCAAGCTGTCAAGAAGTCTCAAACACCCATACGGAGGATTGAAGACGTAAGTAGGCCTCAAATTCGTTGTTCCTCTTCTTTATACTAGTTGCTGATTGCAAAGCAGGAAGGATCCAGGAAACAGTGGGAGCGTGGCATGGAGAGATTGCAGAACCAGACGGGAGATTTGGTAGGGTTGTCAGCCGGTATGTTAGCACTGCAAGATGAATGGATTCCTTAGTTGAAGAATAGAGAGAATAGACACGTGAGATGAAAGGCCGGGATATGGTCTTGAGGAGCTGCAGGATAGTAGTACAGGTTTTGACAGGTGGAGGACAAAGCATGGCTTCAGTCAATGTCAGGTAACTACTGTGGTTTGCCTTATCAGGTGGATGATGAGTCATGACATCATTCTGCTACTGTATGTGGATGGTATGTTTGCTAGCAGGATTGTACATATAGGGTTTTACTGAGCTAAGGGGTAAGATTAGTTCAGTGGTTTGCTATGAAGAATTTGGAGCAGCAAAATTCTTCGGCATGGGAGACATGGGAGATCACAGGGTGATTTTGTTTCCAGTGGGAGCTGATGTGAATCAGGTGTTGGCGAGACGCAGAATGCAGAATCAGAGTGCACCAAGGGCTGGACAGTTTAGTGTCTGAAATCACATGAGGTCTAGTATAGGCCTGAGTTTGCCCAAGCAGTGGGTGTTGTCAGAGAGTTAGGTGCCAATTCAAAGAAGTGGATTCTTAAGGATGTGAGAGGGACCAGCAGCAGGTATACATGCAGGGTTAGGACTTCAATACATGGGATTGTAGGTTTGGATGTGGTAGGGTACTCGGATGACAGGAGGTACACCATAGGTTATGTGGTGGGTTGTCTTTAGGATTCATCTTGAAGAGGGATACAAACAAGGAAACAGATTAGATGGGGTACAGGTATAGGTACAGTACAGTTGTTTATCTCCAAGTGGGAGATTGTTAAGTTGTGGAGCTAAAAGCTTCACTGATGCAGACATGGAGGAGGGTGCAGAAGGGTTGCTGAGTGTCACAGACACCGGCATCGGTCAGGCCAACCGACATCGGTAGGATAGGGCAGGAGAGCAACTGGCGTCGGTCAGATATTGGTCGGCGTCGGCAACCCCCAGGCAGACAGGGACCGGCATCGGTTGCCTGTGTGGTTCAACTACGAGTATATTACGAGTAGTTGGTTGACGAACCAAGTGTTTGCATGATGAGTGCTAATTTTAGACTGAGAGCTGCAGATCTAATTATTGTACTAGGTGTCTAATTATTGTTTGGATGAGTTTTATATATTATACTCATGGTTGTATTGTAAACTTGTAGCTAGGGATTAAGAGAGCATTATTATAAGCTCCTTCTGTGTGTGAGGTAGAGCAATGGTGTGTTCCTCCTAGTGCCACAGTACCAAGGTGGGTACTGGTTTGGAGAATCAGCAGGGTTCTTCAGGAGTGTATGATCTTGGTCATTAGGTGAGCATGGCTATGATAGGAGATCTACATGGTAAGTAAGATCATTGATATTCAGGTGTATGTGTGTGCAAGGTCAAGGTTCACATGTGTGCAAAACCAACTTGATATGTAGGTTGAAGATCAGATAGGATAGCAACACAACAGGGAGCAGTATTAGGAGAGATCTACTTAGAGTACAGGTGTGTACTTGTGGAGTGTGTGAAGCACTTGTGGAGTGCGTGGAGCACAGGTATAAGGTGAACACCAACTCAGTGTTTGAGTTAGGTGTTGGGACCTAAGAGAGAGAGCTTTGAGGAAAGAAGTATTGTTCACTTGAGGTGTGGGAAGCCTCTGAAGAGGTGGTGGAGAAGAAGTTGCATCTTCTTTATTGTATTCTTTTCTGTATGAGTATTAATACAAGTTGTGTATTGTCTCTCAGATCTTGTGTTATTTCTGGATTCTAGTTACTTGTTGATTCTGGTTATTTCCGCATATTAAGTTGCTTGTATTTAGTAATCAATTGTGTGCTTCCGGTATTCATATCCTAACTGCTTTGATACTAGATAATGAACCTAAAAATTGTTAAGAATAAGAAAATTATGAATAGGTCAAGATTTTAAAATAACACTTAGAATTTATTTTTATTGATTTATTTAAATAATTACAAACTCAAACCATACTTAAATAAGACTTAACTTATAATTTAAAGTTTAAATGCAAAATTTATTTTAAAAAAAAAAACTAAAATCTAAAAATAAAGCCTATTTTTTAAAAACTCTCAAAATAGTCAAAAAATATTTTGAAATATCTTAAACACTATAATTAAAATATGGGATGAAATTCAATTGAAGTTGATGTCTAGTTCTAAATATATATAATTTGAAAAAAAAAAAAAAAACTCAAAAAATAATTAAATCATAATTTTGGACCCTTAGATGATCATGTATGACCTCTGAAAAATATCAAAAACGTTACTAGGCTAGTAGCTACACCTGGAACAACAACAACACCAACAACCTTTTTGATACAATAATTTTACCATGTGGAAGAGCTCAAACAGAGTGATGGGTTAAAATTTATGGCCTCCAAAAAGTTGGCCCATTTTTTATGCATCAATTGCAGAAGCTATAGCTTCAACCTAATATTCATTTGAAAAATGTTTTGCTTTCAACATGCTTCTTGCTATTTCTATGATTTTTCTATTTTTCTTTTTAGCTACTCCATTTTGTTGAGCTGTGTATCTAGTTGTGAGTTAATTTTGAATCCCACGGTTTTTTCAAAAAATTAAAAATTCATTTTAGATGTATTCACCACCTCTATCCATTCTCAATGCTTTGATGTAGTGCCTACTTTGTTTCTTAATAAGTTCCTTGAATTGATAGAAGTAATCAAACACTTCATTCTTTTACCTTAGAAAGTAGACCCATGTTTTCCTTGAATAATCATCAATAAAAGTCAAAAAGTAGTAGCTTCCACCAATTGAGGGTGTTTGCATAGGTCTACACAAATCCGAGTGCATAATTTTTAGAGGTGCCTTTACTTTAATTGACTTGCCTATTGGAAATGTCTCCTTATGTTATTTTCCCAAGATACATCCTTCACATACTCTTTCCATATTCTCTATTAGTGTTAAACCCTTTACTATACTTTTCTTATTTACTAGGTTCAAACCTCCAAAGTTGAGATGCCCAAATCTTAGGTGCCATAACCAATTTTCATCTTTTATTTATGCTTGAAAGATTATTTGTGTGACTTCTACAACTTCTTCTTTATCCACTTATGTGTTCATTGCGGGGTGTGCTTGAGCATATTCCACATTCAAATTTCGCTTAATCTTTAGGGGAAACATCTTATTGTTTGTCATTTGGACCTTTTTAATGAGTTGTTTATTTGAAAATTTATCTAAATTTGTGCACATTTTGTTTTTGAAAAACACTCTCTACCCCTTTTAAATGAGCTTCCCTATGTTCATCAATTTGTGTTTTAGACCAGGCACACAATATACATCAAAAATATACATCTTCTCCC
The DNA here is from genome assembly GCA_037957365.1 of Torreya grandis. Taxonomy (NCBI): domain Eukaryota; kingdom Viridiplantae; phylum Streptophyta; class Pinopsida; order Cupressales; family Taxaceae; genus Torreya; species Torreya grandis. The sequence goes on from JARHVA010000960.1 coordinate 4,032,156, forward strand.
CTAGTTTAGTTATAATGTTGATGTTTCTTTTGTCCATAACTGAAACCTTATTGTCATTACCCAATGTGACATCAGATTTTAAACTTTCATCTAAACTTGAGAACATTTCTAGATTCCCTATCATGTGATTGCTACAACTTCAGTCTAAAAACCATACATCTTTTTCATTTGCTTGTGTTACATTGCATGCCAAAAACATAGTACTTTGATCTAATCTTTGGTTTTGATTTTCTTTTGTGAAATTTGAATTTTGTTTGCTAAAATCATAATGCTTCTTCCTACATTCATTTGAATAATGCCCATACCTTTTGCAATAGTGACATTGGACTTGAGATTTGTCATAAATTTGGCTTTAAGGCTAATTTTGAGTTGTATTGTGACTTGGGTATTGGCTGCTACCTCTTCCACTTGAGTTTGATGAGTTGTTTCTTCCACCTCTCTACGAATTTCTTCCTCTACCTCTAAAATTAGATCCACCTTTGCCTTTACCATGGTTGATTGAAACTTGTGATTTAAAACCATGTTCCAATGATGTGTTTGTTGACGTGATTAGCCTATGTTCATGTGAAATGAGAGATGCATGGAGCTCATCAACTGAAAATTGTGAAAGGCTCTTTGTTTCTTCTATGGCCACGACAATTGATTCAAACCTTGTAGGCAAACTTCTTAGAATATTTTCAACCACTCTTCTTTCTTCAAGAGTTTCACTTGTCATCTAATTTGGTTTATCAATCCAATAATTTGAGTGAAGAATGAATATATTGATTCATTGTCTTTCATGAAATTTGTTTCAAAATCCCTTCTTAACAGTTGTATCTTAGCTATCTTAACCTTTACCATGCCTTGATATGTTGTTTCAAGAATATCCCATGCTTATTTGGACATTGTTTCTATGGCAATCCTTTAAAAAATACTCTCATGCACTGCTTGGAAGATGTAGAAGAGAGATTTTGAATTTTTCTTCCTATTATCTCTCAATAAATCTTTCTCTACTTGAGTCAATGCATTGTATGTTGCTGCATCTGCCAGCTCTAGAAATCCACTTTGAGAACAAAATAATGCTTTCACTATGATTCTCTAATAGTTATAGTTTTTCTCATTAAATTTTGGAATTTGTGGGTTTGTCAAGCTTGTGTTTGCTGCCATTGTTGACAATGAAAAAACCTTGCTTGTTGATAAACCTTTGCTTGATAGGTGCTTGAAAAACCTTGCTTTAAATGCCCTTTCTAGAGACCCTTCATCTCATGACCATGGCTTTGATACCAGGTGAAGGGGAGAGGCAGAGGATAAATGTAGAATACAACCAAAACAGAGAAGATAATAGAAATGAACAACAAGAAAAAACTTTTATATTTATATGAAAATCTATACAAACTTAAATTCTAAATAAAATATAACTTCAACTATTTTCATTCATACATATATCACAAAAAAAAGTGAGCTTTAGCTCAGTTCTGAGATACATAGCAGTCCCCTATTTTTCAATGAGCAACAATCTTCTTTTAATGTTATTCATTTATACAATAAAAAATTGCTCAAAAATAGCATATAACCCAGCAAAAGGAAAGCAAACCAAAATATTAAATTGTATTTAATCTGGTGTCCTTTGACAATGTATAAAATCTACTTGGAGAAGCTGGGCCATACATAAAGGAAGTTAGGCCATAGCTTCAGACCATTCCCTGCAGAGAAACATCAATGAAACAAGATGGAGACAGCAAAGTAAAGAAAATCAAAGTAGGAGCCTTGTTCATTAAATGCAATAGTGGTTGGGATTAATATTCCAACATTTAGCTCAACAAAAAGAAAAGCAAAAAAAATGAGTTGAATAATTTTCAAAAGATTCCAAATGGTGTAAATGGAATTGAAGATAGAATGCATTTAGTTTGGATTGTGATGGTGAACTCTGGTCAAATATCAGTTATGGAACGTGTTCAGATCAATAGTACAACATAAAATCTGAGTAACCATTGCAACTTAAAATCTTGTGAATACTAGGAAAGTAATAGAAGTGTTTGATATTCTAAGGATCTTAAAGGCCCTGTGGATTTTACTTCAATGTTTGGAAGGAGTGCCAAAGGAACATCTGATGGGAACTCCACCCTTTGTTTACGGCTTTGAAATATCTTGCTCATTTGAAAAACATGCCAATTTTCTTCTCTTTGTAAACATATCTTTGAAAAATCAATGTTACTTGTTTGATCTCTTTTCTCCAAGTGCTCCCCATAATTTTTTTTAAATGTTTTGATGATATATATATATATATATATATATATATATATATATATATATATATATATATATATATATATATATATATATATATATATATATATATATAATTTTATAATTATATCTAATGTAGTAAAAATATTCGTCAAGAGAAAAAAAAATACTCAACATTAGTAGAGCACTATTTAAAAAACCTTGCACACTATTCGCATTGACAAGACTAGAATGTTAGCATAAAAGAACCAAAGATTCAAACATAATTTATTGGAAATTGTAAAATTTGAAATTTTTTTACAAAGTTGAGAACATAGGTTTAAGTTAAGCATAGAGACTCATCCTTAACAAATTACAAAATGGCACCATAGTATAGTACATATGCGTAGTTTGTTTTTTCATACTAGTAAATTTGTAATCACTAATTAAGTATTTATCAAGTATCCTAACTTCGCTCTAATTTGTACCATATAATATACATAGTTGTTATATAAGTAGCTCCGGTTCATAATTATTATATATATTATATTTAAATGATTGATCAGATGTTGTGATTTATGATATATAGCATTGATGAATCAATCATATCGATCCAATTTTTTTTTTTAATTTTAATTTTATAAAATCAAATAAATTATTGATAGCAAACCAAATAAATTGAGAGAAATGTATAAGGTAGCCTCATATGTAGATGGTACCCAATCTTCAAAATAACTCAATAAAAAAATAAAAAATCACAATAGTTAATGGAAAAGAGGTATATATAGATATAGATATGGGATGTTTCAATCATCTTTTTACTACATCATAATTTTATCATGGGATGTCTCAATCATCTTTTTACTATATCATAATATTACGGAGTTTAGAATTTGATAGTTTTGTTATATAAATTATTATATATATTTTAGATATTTCAATGTAAATGTATCTAGAGATATTTTTTTTGAAGATTTTATATACTTTTGGATTTGTGAAATAAATGGAATAGAGCACCTTGAGAATGTTATTTCTCATATTCTTTTACATATATGAAAAATAATAAAATTGACTAATAGAATATTTAAATTATTAAATATTAATTAGATTACTTGTTATGGTTCATATTTTATTTATAACACACATTATCTCCTATACTATGTACAAACGTACCCAACAACTATGTATCTACTTTTTGTCTATCATTTATAACAATAGTCATGAGGATTGGTGGTCCATTTAGAAAGTTTTATTCCTTCCAAATTCATCCATAATAAATTTCACTCTATGAACATTTGATAATTTATAATTTTATTATATAATATGTCTAATTAAAATGGGTTTAAAAATATTTTTAGTTCAACAATTCTAATATATAAATCAAAGTAAAAGACAAAAATATTAAATAAATTACATATATGCTTAAATAGTTTAGTGTGCTCAAATTTTCATGTTGCATATAAAAAACATTATGATTCCAATTGAATGCAAACAATTATATATAAATCCACAACTCATATGGCAATCAGAAATAATTTACAAATTTAAACATAATTAATTTTAATGAAAATAATATCCTTTAAAACTAATACAATATAATTGACATCTCTAGAAAATATTACTTCTTCCTTCAAACTCTACCCATAAATTCACTTAAGAAAAAAATAACATATTTATTATTCCATTAAAACAATAGTTCATTTACTATAAAAATAAACCTAAATTTTAAAATCCTATTTAATAGATATAAAGTTCCTGGCTACAATGCCACTCAACATATAATTCGAAGTTTTAAATAAGAACAAAATTGATTCCTCAAAAACACAAACTTTAAATATAAACAACCAATTTTACTACATAAACTATAAAAGTGAAATTATTCACTTAAACTGTATGAAGAAAGAATGACTTGAAGTCTAAATTAATCAGGCCCAATTCGAAATAAAAGTTACAACTCTTGACTTTAAAAAAATACTAAAAGCTTCCGTAACCATAAATACAAGCGAAATTAATGAGTGAATGAAAGAGATCTATGCTCTAACAAGTTACTAATTACCAATCAGGGATGGGATGTTCTTCTATGACTCCCAAAAAGCAATACGTGAAAATAATTTACCGCAAGCCAAATTTATTAATATATATTTTGTTAGATATGATATGGATCAAAGTTGAGTAAATAAATGAAAAAGATATGTCAAGGAATCCATTTAATGTTTAAGAGCCAAATCATTTTTCATGTGAAAACCAGTGCATTCATAGTTTATGGCCTTGAACATATGACCCGCCACATCATCCTTGACTAGTTGTGGTTACACCAATTGTTTATATGTTTTTTGTTTATTTTGTATTAATATAAATTTAAAATGTAATCATTGCGGTAGTTTATTTTTATAAATAATTTTGTAATATAGTATTATATTAATACATGGATTTTTTTATTAAAGAAAATACAAATATAAATACATTCAAAATAAATAATTATAATTTAAATTATATATAATATTTATCTAATATTTATAAAATAATATTTATTAATAATTTGTAAAATTAATCAACAAATAAAAAATTAATACTTTTTAAATATTATATTTTTATTAGTTATTAATTTTTTAAACTATGCTTAAAACAATTACCTCTTCGACTAATGATATTATCTTCCACTTTAAACAATTTTTATTTAAATGAAAAGTGTCCACATTCCTCACAAAGCATGGAATAAAACACAATACAAATAACAAACACACATTATGCATCTTCTAAACAGATGAAAAAACTATTATACAAATCCAATACATACAGAGAATGTCTAATACACCTTCAAAATACATGAAAAAAAAAATACAAGTTAATAAGATATTAAATAAATCTAGTACAGTACAGAAAGAAAATGGCAAATAAAAATATTCAGTGAGAAGTAGTTATACTATTATTGAAGGCGATACATCTTACAAAACTAATGATATAAAACAAACTAAACTTGCTCTTAGATTATAAGTTGACATCGCAAAACACTCCCACTTCTTTTCAACACTAGGAGGAGCAGTGTAACATCGACATTTACTTGGTCGTTTACAATCAGCACGTCTCCCGAAACCCACGTACTTCAGCACATACCCTCTTAACATTATTCTACTACTCCTACCTACACATGTAATATTCCATTGGATGCATGAGAAAAATAATTAATTCATCATGGGAAGTTTTTTTATAATTGTTCCATACCTACTGAAGGTATGATCACCATAGTTAAGAAAAGAAGAATTAGTCAATGTATGAGGGAAAATTAAAACCCTTCTATCATCAAATTCTATGAAGCTTTACTCACAGATGAAGGTCTATTTCTGTCTCAGTTATTAGAAGCTCCTTCTGTAGTCATTTTTACTGGCATTTGCATGGTTTTATTCCTAGATTTCCAGGATATCCTTTCATCTCTTTGTTTGGATTCCTCCCATCTCCTCTTTTTTCTTTTAACTACATGCATTTGACCTACGACTATCAAAAGGATATTTATATTGCGTACTTTGGAAACATTCCATCCATCAACGTCTTCCTCCTCCTTATACATTGTCCAGTTATAGCTATGCGTCACCATGTCTGAAAATGTAAAATGTAATAGTTGCTCCATTTCAGAGAACTATGTAGAGTATTTGACGATATTATTTCGGCGTTCAACTTGAAGAAACAGAAATGCTTCTATTCATGCAAGCTGGGCGAAGCTCTTGGTGTAATCACCATAAATGTGTCAAACAATCTGTTGTTGCACGTCACAGATGCCAAAATTCCAAGAAAGGTAAGGGAATGTTTTGAAAATTTATTCAATAAACCCAAAATCAATTTAGAATGCTGTAGTTAGATGTCAAATTATTTTCATTCTCTCCTTCTGATTTTCTATCAAATAAGAAATTTTTGGCAAAATTTACATCAATTTGAGTTCAATTAAAAGCTGGTGGAAAATAAAATCAGGATGATGAATGTATTTTATTTTTAAGAAGTTGAAAGGTCCATTCGAAGTATTTCCTACTACTTTATATTCTACTATGGATGCCGTAGCAGGCCAACTTAAAATGTCATCTTTTGATCTATTTTGTGAAAGGCTATCTCATTAAAAAAATAAAATGTCACTAGGTGCCTTACCTATGACATTAAGCAATAGTTGAAGGCACAATTTGATTTGAAAAAACTAAGATTTTTGCACTACTTTCTTGGCCTATAGGTTCATCATTATCCATTGGCGATATATATTAGCTGAAAAAAAGTATGTTATAGATCTGCTTCATCACTTCTTCAAGGTTGATTGTAAGTTTGCTCCAAAACCATATTAATCAGTTATTGAGTTGACTGCTAATTATAAATCTAAGTCGGTTGATCCTACATTATACAGGCAATTGATATACAATCTTTTATATTTGACACATACATATCCAAACATCACTTTTTTTTTGTTAACCTTGTCCCTCATTTCTCCTATGAACCTCATGAGAGTCATTGGTAATCATCCAATCATATTCTATGCTATATTAAGGGTAGTCTAAGCTTTGGGATTCAATACACACTAAAGTGTTTATCATAGATTGAGGGATTCATAAAATCAAATTAGGGTGGATTTATTGATACTTGTCGATATACTTGTGGATTTATATTTCTCCTTGGATTTGATCTTGTTGTATGGTCATGTAAAAAATAAACAATTGGTTCATTTTCATCCATTAAGGTAGAGTATAGAGGTGTTGTTATATCTAGATAGGAGGCTCTCTAGTTACAATATTTACTTGGTGAGTTTGGATTTCCTCTGTTTCATCCTATTTTACATTAGTGTGATAACCAAAGTTGTATTAACATAGGATTAAACCTTGTAGATAATTAGTGAATTAAGTATATTTATATTCACATACACTTAATTCAAAAGCTTCTCCATGATGGAGTTGCTTTCTCTGAGTTTGTACCTATTACTATCAAGTTGATGATATCTTCACTAAGACCTTGGCTTCTCCTCATTATCTTCATTCGTAAGCAATGCTTGACGTGAATGAATTTAAACTTGGAGTATTTATTTTAAATTCCATCCTTCATTATTTTTTATACCATAGTTCTTGTTTATATATATTTGAGAAATTTGAAACCTTTGTAGTTTATTCTCCAGTTACTCATGCTGACAGAGTGAAAAAATTGTGACAGGAATGCTTTGGTCATCTCAATTACAAGGAATTATATAAGCCATGTTTCAAACAGTTTATGATAGGCCTTCCTAAGATATTTAAACATGATTGGAAAAAAAACCAATATCCCTTCCCATAGGGACAAGTTATGAGAGATAAGAACCCACTAGAACTAGTATATAGTGATTTGATGAGTCTTCCCACTTGCTCATTTTCTAATGCAAAATATTTATTGAATTTTATTGATGACTTTTATAGTAGGACTTGGGTGTATTTTTTACAAAATGAAACTTAAATTTATAAAAATTTGAATGACTTCAAGGTAGTTTTAAAGGAATTAATTAGGGCTTCATTTTAAAAATATTTTCATAGACAATTAGGGGAATATTTAAGTAAAGACTTTCAAATTTATTGTACTAAGCATGGCAATCAACACCAATACATGGTGTTTTACACCCATTAACACAATGGTGTTTTTGAATGGAAAAAATAACACTCAAGGAAAAGTTGAATTGTTTGATACAATCCAAGGTTTTACCACCTTAGTTTTGGGTTGATGTAGTTAATTATAAAAATTACATATAAAATCTCATTCCCCATAAGGCAATGTTGAGTACAATTATTAAAAAATATTTGTTAGGAGATCTATTGATGTTTCTATATTTCTTGTCTTTTGAAGTAAGGCTTGGGAATTTTGTCTTGATGATACATATAAATATTTTTAGAAAAAGAGCCAAGATCTCAAATTTTTTGGTCATTTTGAGGATGTGAAGGCATATCACCTTTTTACCCTATCACACATCATGTCTTATTTCAAAAATATGTTAGGGTTGATGCGAATATCAAACCATTGCTATATATTTAGATTATTAGACATATTTAATGATACCTATTGTACATAATAAGGAGGGCCTACTTCATAATATTGATGATGACACTAATAATGAAATCGATCCTCTATCACCTATTACACCTCACATATCCAAGTGGGCAAACTATAGCTAGTAAGTAGTAGCTGATTTGGTTGATGATCCTTATGATCCACATCATACTCATTCTAAGACATCTAGTATTTCTCTTTTGAGCCATGAAGTTTATAATGATCTATCCTTGTTTTATGAGGAGATATGTACACCTATGTTGGAAGTTTCTATCCAAAAAGAAGAATATTTACTCATGTAGAATGAAACATAGGAGTTGGTGTGTCTTCCAAAGGGAAGACATTTTGTGCAATGTAAACAGGTATATAAGATCACATATGCAACAAATGGTGTAGTATATAAGAACAAGTCTAATGTTGTACCTAATGGTTTCTCCAAAGTTGAAGGAGTAGATTACTCTAAGACTTTTTCCCTTGTTACAAATATGGATTATCTATGCCTTTTTTTCTCCCTTGTTACATCACATTAGTAGCCAGTATATTAGATAGATGTGAAGAATGATTTATTGCATGGTGATGTCCAAGAGGAGATATATTGAGTGGCCTTAGGGCTTCATATTGGATCCTTCACTTATCTATAAACCCCATCATTCTCTTTATGGCCTTAAACAAGTTCATTGAGATTGGTATCAAAAGATGGATAATTTTATACAATATTATTGTAAGTCCGATCCCTATGTTTAATTCCTAAAGTAAGGTGGGTATATTTTTATTTTTGTGTTATTTGTTGATGAACACATCCTCATAGGTAGTTTCGATAACTTTGATTCAAGACATTAAGTAAAAGTTGAACGCATAATTTTATATGAGAAAACTAGGATTTTTTCACTACTTTCATGGCCTATAGATTCATCATTATCAATTAGGGATTTATATTTTATAAAAAATGTAGGATATGGATTTGCTTCATCAATTATTCATGGTTGATTTCAAGCTTGATCCCAAGCTATATCAATTATTTATTGAGTTGACTACTGATTATAAATCTAAGCTAGTTGATCCTACATCATACAGGTAATTGATATAGAATCTTTTATATTTGACACATATATGTCCAAACATGTCATTTATTGTTAACCTTGTCATGAGCCTCATGACAGTGATTGGTAATCATCCAAGTATATTATATGCTATATTCAGGGTACTGTAAACATTGGGATTCAATACACACAAAATTATTTATCAGAGATTGAGGGATTCATTCGATCAAGTTAGGGTGGATTTAATGATACTTATAAATATACTTGTGGATTTATATTTTACCTTGGATTTGGTCCTATTGTATTTTCATGTAAGAAATAAAAAATTGGCTCATTTTCATCTACTGAGGTAGAGTATAGATGTGTTGTTATATCTAGATAGAGGCTCTTTGGATATGATATTTACTTGGTGAATCTAGATTTTTTTGGCTGCATCATACTTTCCATTGATATGATTACCAAATTTGTATTGAGATTGGATTCAACCCTATAGATAATCAGTGAACTAAGTATATTTATATTCACATGCACTTCATTCATAAGTTTGTCTATAATAGAGTTGTTTTCTTTGAGTTTGTACTTATTACTCATAGGTTGATGATATCTTCACTAAGACATTGGCTTCTCCTCATTATCTACCTTTGAAAGTATTTCTTGATGTGAATGAATCTAAACTTGGGGGTATTTATCTTGAAGTTCATCCTTATTTATTATTTCTATGTACATAGGTACTTTATCATGCCTAATAGTCAGGACCCATAGTTATTTTTTCTCCATAATTTTCACTTAAGGGAGAGCGTTAGAGTATTGTTAAGACTACATGGTATATTTTATAACTATTTATGCATTATTATAATTTTTTTATTCATACTTATACTAGTTAAGATTGTTGAAGTGTTTCAAGAATAATTTTAAACTCTTATTTATTGAACAAACATTATTCACGTATATGTCTGATTTAGCTTTTTGCTAGTTTTATTGGATTTGATATATCCCATATATTAGGCTTTCCAAGCTATTATTTAGAGATGGATAAATTTATTTGAAGCTTATATATTTAGGTGTTCTTTTAAGATTTACATGACAAATGCGACTAAATAATAAATTGTTACATGCCAATTCCTCATTAAAAAAATTTGCTAGATTATCCATAGATATTTGTAATTAAAAAAAATAGATTTAGTTATATTTATGATTAAGCTTGAGATTTATGATATTTTAGAATAATAAAATAAGGTTTAATTAGAAGATAATACATTATTTTTTATTATAAAATGGTTTATGTATATATTTATATTTTTTTAGCATTTTAATGTATTGATTAAGTTGTATATTATTTATTTATGATTATCATGTAATATGATCTAATTACCTACACATTTTGAGGTGGATGAAGGAGAATTCATCCCTTAATTATACCAGAGGGAGAGCATAATCAGAGAGAATGTTGTAGATGGAGACATCATAGGTCGATAAAGAACTAAAAAAACCCTGCACATAACATGATATTTAGTCATGATAAAAAATGCATTTAAAAAATGATTGTTTTGATGTTTATTTGAATTATTATTTTTTACATTTAATTGACTAGGTAAATTATATAAATAAATTCTCTCGTGTATTTACCCTAATGTGTTATAAATAAATTCTCTCGTGTATTTACCCTAATGTGTTATAAATACGTGTAAATTCAAAATTAATAAAGGTAAAATTTAATATGGATTATTATTCATGATTTTACCACTAAATTATTAAAGCATAGTTATATGTTAAATTGATTTAATATAAAATTTTAATTTCATATTAAAATACAAAAAGAGAATTATTTATTTTAAAAAAATAAAAAGAGAAAACCATTAATAAAATTTAAAAAAAAAAAGAAAAAATATAAAAATCTAAAAAAAAAAAAGAATCAAAGGTCTTAAAATTGAAAAAAAAAAAAAAAAAAACTCTGTAAAATAAATTAGCATCTATTTTCTATTTAAGATGAAGAATTATGGAAGAAATTGGGGGGACAATTTTAGCAAGAAGAGAGGATGGCTTGGGGAGAGAGCACAATCCATTTGGTTTCATCCAGATGCTATCAAGGAGGTAGGTGATGTTATTGAAATTTTGTGAACATTTCTATATGAATTATGAATAATATAAGACTGTGTATTTTCTATTAAATTTATGAAACTATTTAAATTGCTACACAATATTTGTGAAATAAGCACAAAGGTATATGACTAGTGAAAAACATTACCATAAATATGGTATGTTAACACCTTAGATATATATGGTCATCCTCATCATAAGATAATCTGGATTATATTTTTATTTTGTAAGTATAAAAATAATGATTTATACTTTTATGTATTCTTATATATCTTTACGTCCTTAGAAATAAAGCGAACTACTAGTTGAACCTTAATAAGGAATATATAGTGATTAGATAGGGGAAAATTGGGTATATACAGCCAGTTAAATAATTAAATATTTATTTATATATATTTCCATCGTTAAGATTGACATCGTACAGTGCTGAACCATCCATAAATAATAAAAATGGAATTATAAATATACGATCTATGCAAACCATGAATTATAAATATTTAATATAGGGTGTTGAATTTATGAGCATGGCTCGATTTATTCATACATTAATTTTGTGTTGAAAGTAGAATTTATTACTTTCCTAGAGTGTCACTCTTTTTTTCCAATCTAACTAGCTGAGATAAAAATATTTAAATATATTTATATGCTTCCATTTAACGGATAGATTTTGGCTAGGATGTCGTACGATGTTAGTGAAATTTGTGGGTAAATTAAAAAAAAGTATTTATAAATCCTAAATATTACATCCGGTGTATGTGTTAGCAGTTGAAGGGTAATTTAATCTCAAGGTGAAAGCACCATATTTCTAGGTTTTAGCTATTAATATTCCACCAAACAAACATCATTCCATAGTTGGGGTGTTGATTTCCTTTGATTTACCAGAGATATTCTTCCTTAAAAATAATCAGCTATTCCCCTAAAAAGGCACCGCAACAACATTATATTTTGTTTAAATAACAAGCTATTCTTTAAAAGCAGTTATATATAATATGTTGTGAAAAGAATAATTAAAAAATGGTAATAAAAATTATATATATATAAATATAAGTGGTAAGCTGATATAAGCATCGCCTTATTCCCTTCTAGCTAGATGAGAGATATAAAATCATTATATACATGTATTTATTATGTGTTATGAGTATTATAAAATTATAAAAACTATTTTATATTTCTTTAAACACACATGGCAATGTTGGGTACTTGCATAAGGCAAGTAAATAATAAAGATAGAATGTTGGAAATAAAATATTATCTTATAAACTAAAATACTAATAAAGGTAAGATGATGGAAATAAATTTTGTCTTATAAACTAAAATATTAGTAAGTGTATATTTGTTATCTAAATATATTTGTTAGGTAAAATAATAGAATGATAAATTCAAATTATCTGTAATATGGTAATAATGTGTGAATATTTAAGTATTAAAATATAAGTAAACATACTTCTTATATAGCCATCAATCATTGCCAATATAAATGTTATTAAAATAGGCTTTTAATTGTTCACCCTTCGTAGTGGGACTCAGGAAAGGTTCAAAAAATTGATGTAACAAATTAAATTGAGATTTTATTTTAAAATTTCTAAATATTACGATTGATTTCTCCTAAAACTACAATAATAGAGTTATATTACCGGTGGGTATAAAACAATTTAGATACAAAACCATATTCTTGTAGGTATTGAATAGATAACCAAACTATGTGTTAATGGTATTAAATAGGTAAACCATAGCTACCTCATACTATGGATTTAAACATACAAAAATTTTAGACTCCATAAATCATGGAAAACCATTATACACAATTTGACATCGAGTTACATATTTATGACTATTAGCATAATTAGAAGAACTGAGGTAGTTTTCTTAAGTTAATATTTTCAGGAGAAATATTAAATAAAAAGTAAAATAATTGAATAACATAGTTTAGTAAATGATTTCTTATAAACCACAAAATCTAAACTGATTGTGAAACTGGATTACTTATGTTTCATAAAAATAAAGTTCTAATTTTTTGAACTGTTATATGCAAAGTGTGTTCTACATAGTCATGAGTCGATTCCTATGCTTAGAATTTATGATTAATAGTACTAAACCATGGTTTAGAAATTATATAGAATTAGAGTACCTACTTGTGGTACACATTAAGATGTGGAAGTGTTAATATATAAGAATTATACCTATAGTTTATTAGATGATTTGAATATGTCATTAAATTACCTAAGGATTAAGAACTTTAACCATTAGAACAGTGTCCTAAAATTAAATGAGTTATTTAAATGTAAAGTCATAATGGGTTTATGAATTATATGACTCACTTCTAATAATATGAATGATGATTAGTCATATGTATTTAGTATGGAATACTTATGTGCATTATATATTATGAGTGTATTATTGTATATAACTACTTTATGTGTACTGCATAATGATGTATCGTGATGCATGTTTATATGATGTGATACCTTGGTAAGGTTTTATGAAGTATACTTGAGTGGTATCACTATTTATTGTCTACTGTATATTATCTACGTAGATCGATTGAGTCTTAAAAATCGTAAGTTTGAATTACGTGTTGTTATATAGTTAGAAACCTATGATAGTATAGAATACCATAGGGTACTATAGTATAAAAGTATGTTGTATTTGGGTGACACTTAATGTAGTTATTATTCCTAAACTAATATCTATATCTAACTATTATACTATATACATATTGATTATTGTTGTGAATAGTGTGCATTTTTACAGTTGGTAGACTTGTGTATGCATGCATGTAAATTCTAAAAATTTATTAAATATTGTGTTGAAATATTATTATTTTTTATGGGAATGACGATTTTATTTATTATATATAGCTACTTGTATAACACTTAAGTTTCCATGTATTTGAGACTACTTCATATGATTGATTGTGGTAAATTGATAGTTAAGTCTTAGAACACTGTACTTTGATAATATGAGTTACCATAAGTTATAGATAACTAAAAACTAATTATATTATTGGAATTGTAAAGTTAAATTATATGTTTACCTAGGTGGTATATTTTTAATAACTTGTTTTAGTATGAGATAGAAGATAATGAAATATTCATGCATATATTTTATAAATTAAAAGTATGTTGTTATTACTCCTATGTATAGTGTGTCAAGGGATGCATTTACTAGTTGGATGTAAATTATTAAATATTTTGGTTGAATTATATTTCACCAACCTAAATTACTAATATGGATTAAGGAGTAAGATGGACTTCACTAGCTTACTATCATTAAAATATTGGATAAAGACAGTTTTATCAAATGGTGTGCATTAAATTGATAGAAATATAGTTCACTTTTATATGACTATTTATAAATTTTTAGGTCAAATTATGTTTAGTGAGAAACTATCATTTTATAAGTGTGATTCATATGTTTGTGTGATACCTTGCCATATAATAGACTTTTATGATACACAACATGTTAGTATAGAATTATATAGCACATGAGTACTTGCTAGTCTCTCTGGATTCCCACATCATCACTATCTACCCATCTATGATGGGAGGGCCATTTCTTGGTGAGATATTTTATGGGATTGTTGGTCCCTAGTTGATGTGTTAAAGTGCTCAGATGGTGCTCTCCCTATTTATAGTAATACTACTTATCAAGATGACACTTGAGATTACTACAAATACTTGAAATTCAAGAACTATGATCTAGGGTAGCCAAGTATCTTATTTATTGTGTTATATTATATTTATTATTATAAAATTGTCATGAAGAGTTGTAATTTTACATTGATGCCTAGTGATAGTAGTTTTTGTGTATTTAGATGAGTTGAGTTTAAAATGTCATAATTAATTTATATATTAAGTTTTTATTCTCTAATGATATTAGAGATCTGTATTTATGTAATATGAGTTGTTATCATGATTGTACATAAATGCTTTGATTAACTCTCATAGAATTTTGAGATGTAATCTACTTTTATATATGTGTTTATTTTTAAAATAAATTACATATTTTCAGTAGATCCTAATGGGGATGTTACATATGGTATCAGAGTTGTGGCTTGAACTCTATGACCAAATGAGTCTATTAGCATTTTAATGTCTTATGAAGCTAGTGACATGACGTTTTGTATAGGTATTTAGACTTGTGGTATTTCATTGTGGAATAATGTTACATCATGATTTGAGTTTTGTAACTTTTGTAAAATGTGTGGGGAAGATGGAATATGTATCCTTAAGAGCACTCATACCCAGGTGAATTTTTTAAGGGATCAGTTTATCAAGTGTCCATTGGCTATGGTTCTATTCAAGACTTGGGTAGATAGGTATATGACATAGTCCATGAGTTATGAATAACATCTTTATACCATAGTTTGATAACTTAGAATGAACACCCTGAGCATGATAACATCCTTCTTGATTTTCAAGTCATCTTTATCATTGAGTTTTGTGAGTGTTTATTAAGATCAATATGCTTTTCTTAAAATTATGTGCTTTTATTTTGTTACTATATTTATAAATTCTATGACTAAAAAATCTTATAAGACCATTTTTGTAGTACCACTTAAGAAGGTGTAAATATTTTTAGTAGAGTGTTGTTGTATTGCTTGATAATTCTTTTGTGTTTGGAGTTTATTTATGAAATTTACATTCTTGAAATATGTGTCATCATTATTTTGTCTTAGAGATGAGTTGTTATTATCTTATATTGGATCCAAGAGCAATGTAATAATAACTATGAAATTTACATTGCCAATAAAGTATTTGATAGAAGTGTGATAATGTATTATTTTCAATGATCAATACAAAGATAGGTGAAAATTTTAAAATCTATTCATGGTGTGGTTACGGGATATAAATGACATTCTCATGAACCAATTTATTATTAAAAATAAAACAACACATTAAATTAAATACAATCTAAAACATAAAAACACTTTGGATCATAAAATAATCCAACAAACTCCCCCTTAATGTAAAGGGGTATAGAATATGAATATCTGGAGCTATAACTATGAAGTCATAAATGAATATTTGTTACATCTATAAGCTAGCACACTTTACATCATGTTACTGATTAAAACTAATGTTAATTCATATAAAATCCTACCTTGTGAGTTGTGGTATAAAAAGTTGATGAACATGATCAAGACATACTAATATCTTGTGATCATCATATCGTACTATATAGAAACTGATCAAAACCTATCCAATTACATTAACCAACATAAGGTCCCAAATAGGAACATATCCAATTGATCCTCTAAAACTCTGCATGGTACATCTATTAGATATTTAATAATCACCAACATCATATGTATGTCATTTCTTAACACTCAAAATGTTAGTAAATCTAATGTTGACTCGTATAACCACCAATGATTGATCAAAGGCCACTATGCAATATCTTCCCCCATTTTATGTAAGAGGTGAGAAGATGTGTAGCATAAAAAAAATTCAAACTACTATGTCTTCTTCTCAGCATTCATATCAACATAGTAAAATAAAAGCAAAACTAAAAGAAAAGTACACAGGCTAAAAATTGTTATCTTAGCAGTGAACCTATACTCCAAGTGAATAGTGAACTAGATAAGGGAAATTATCATCGAAACTCTAGTATTAAACTCATATTTTTTCAATCATGAGGATCTAAAGGGACCTTTAAAATAGGGCATGTTCACCAACAACACAAGAAAGAAGTGACAATATGGAAATGATCATTTGTAAGGTGTTGATTTCCACTGATTATGTACCTTTATACATCCTTGAATAGATTTGTCATAAATACTATATATGGAAGCTTCAAAACACATAATAAACTACTCTATTGTGTTCAAAATGTTCAAAAATGTATGAATCATCTAGTCACATCACCACCTTTGCATGGAAAGAGTGCTTGAACAAAAAATAAAAAATACACCCTTATATCATCGATTTAACTCAAAAAAATAATTAGAGGGGATTTGAACCCTAAACCTCTTGTTTATAAAGTGACTACAAAAACATAAAAACCACTCCTTCTACATCTAATCTTCAAAACACAAGTGTAGTGTATAATAAATATAAAAGATTTTATTTAATTTTAGAAATATGAGGACTTGAAAAATACTTTCACTAAAATAAAATATCCTTGGGATGTAAGATTGCATTTTTTATTTGTGTATCCCATAGTGTACTTCAAATAAACCAATGCAATACATAAGAAATAAACCAAAAACATATTATTTTATGCTCAACCATTTTTAATTCTTATTCACTTAGATTTATTCATAGATCATCTGCGCCAAGACTAATCTAGTATTTATTGTTTGATGGAATTTTATGATTGTGTTGTATTGATTTATTTCCAAATTATTTATCATTCCATTTATTTTGATACATCTTCTCCATGTATCACCGTAAAAGTTCAATCTTATATGTATAAAATATAAATTGATCTTTTTGAGTCCTATTGAATATTGTAAAATAACTTCAAAATGAATTTATTAATTATTTTTAGACCAAGTCTTTCAGAGTTGTAAATATTTTTATCTTATTTTTATTCTTAGTATACTAAAAAAACATTTTAGATTTTTCTCCTTAGTAAGATAATAATAAAAATTGAACAAATGACATAGTTTTTAAAGCATGTGATCCACATAGTTTGAAGGCTACCTTGATTTGGACCTATATGATACACTTGCTTGGAGGGTTAGAGGAGATGGACTTACTATAAATCCACTATATATACATAAAATTAGGTGAATGTGTCAGGTAGAGCAAAAGACAATATTTGGCAAGCATTTATTTTTATTCCTAAAGGTGATTGACATGTAGAACATTTCTCTTTTTCATGGCATGGAGCCTTTTAGCGGTAACATTTCAGAAGATTTATAAAAAAAAACATGTTTGAAAGTAACACCTTACAACTATATCTTTATCACATAATTAAAATATAAAAAAAAATTACCAGATGCTTTCTTATGGTTTCTCTTTTTTTCTAGTTTTCTTCCTTCTCATTGTCTTCAATTATCCATTACCAAGCTCTGATACCAATATTGACTTATAGAGAAATGTAATAATATCTATGAAATTTACATTTCTAAGAAAGTATTTGATAAAAGTGTGATATTATATTATTTCTAATGATCAATACAAAGAGAGGTGAAAAGTTTTATGGGATATAACTGACATTCCCATGAAACAACTGATTATAATAAATAAAACAACACATTAAATTCAAATACAATCTAAACTAGAAAAACACCTTGGATCATAAAATAATCCAACATCTCATTCTCCTTTGATGTCATTATTATGTTTCTCAAAGGAGTTGTATATGCATAATGTTGATTTGATATCCTCTTAAATGGGAATTGTTTATGAATATTGTTTGACTGTAATCCCTTGATGTTCGGAGAAGAATGATTTATACTCTTAGTGAGAGATAAGTTTAGGATTGGGATGTATGGACACATATTTATGGTTCGTATATCTCTCTCTGAGTTGTTAAAATACATTGAGATACCATACTTACAAGATTAGGTAAGTTGGTAGTGTTTGGGCAACATTGAGTTTTGGTATTTTCTTTTTACATTGGGAGGGTAAGTAGGAGTTTATGATATGATATCTTTCTACTTTTCAATTATGACTCTTTATAAACACTAAATTATCTAATTTGTGATTTTTAGACCATGTAAGGTACTAATCCTTGATTTATATATTGAATTATATACTAAGAATTATAATTTGATTATACTTAGTATGATATTATTTGCCCTTGTATAAATTGATATTTTTATCTTTTGCTTATAGCCTATTGTTTTGAAGAGATATTTTTATACCTTTCATTGAAAGTGACTAAGGTTTAGGCTGTGAAGAACATCTTGTCAGTGTAGAAGTTGGAATAAAATTTTAACTTGTTGTGTGCTAGTTGAGTAAAGAAGATATTATTTTATTTATTCCTCTATAAAGTTAAAGAATGGTGTGATTCTAACCTATTTATGTTATTATAATTTTAACATTATGTTCTCATAAATATGAATATAACTCTATCAGATAAGGTGTGAAATATGATACTAGTATGTTTAACTAGTAGTAACTTAATGAAACTATGAATTGATTATACGATTCTTTCTGTATGTATGAAGATACATCTAGAATAGTCTAGCATATATATTTTATTTCAATGATTTGATAGCATAAAATTGTGATTTTTAAAAATATTTTATACATTTTAAGATCATTAGGTCATGGAGACTTAAGGGAAGAGTGGTGAAATGGTAATATGATTTTTAAGCAATAGGAAGGTATTGTACTTAGCCTCACATTAATTTGGATTATTATTATTGAATTGGATTGGTAGATGGACTTGTTGAATCCAAAATTTGATAGGTAAAACTTCTCAAATTTAATCATATGGCCATACACACGTATATAGTGGATAGAGATTCCATATGGATGAGTATTCCATGATTTTAATATACTTATATTTGTGATTCATATTCATCATCATAATTATTAGGAACTCCATAGAGTAGTGAAAATATTGACATTTTATACTTATCTAAAACTATGTAGAGTAGTGATAGTATTAACATATACATATTATTTTTACCAGGTTCTCTAATTACTTTTTTTTTTAATGAAAAATACACTCTTTAGGTTAAGAAAATGTGTCGGGTCTAGAATATTTTGTAGAACTCTCCGTGATCATTTATTTTGGCTTGCATGATGATCGTGTGTGCTCTTAGGAATTAGTGAAACTTTTACAAAGACATGTGAGACCTTTCAAGGTAATAAAAGTGGTTGGTCCTATAGTATATAAACTTGTCTTAACAGTTCTGAATCCCAAGGTGGTCATGACAAAATTATTAAGAGTAAGTAATACTTGCAAACATATTTAATTAATTTGGAGATGTCATTGAGTATGGTCTTGTGGGACTAATACTTCATAAATAGATCAACTTGGATGAACTATACAGAGTTTTATAGGAATTTTTTTATTTATTAGCTTAGTTTGGCATTGCTATCATGTTATTGCCTTGCTAAAAAATATTTTTGATTGAGAACTTATTTCTGAATAAGAGTCATCAGGGATGATGACTAGCTTTAAGGGAGAAGGATGTTACATCTCAATTCCTCTTCAGATAAACTTGCTAGATTGTCAATGCATATCCATAATTAAAAAATCTAGATTTAGTTATAATTTTTTATTAAACTTGAGATTTATGTAATTTTGGAATAATATAATGATGTTTAACTAGATGATAATACATGATTACTTATTATGAACTAGTTTATCTATATATTTACATTTTTATTATATTAATGTATTGATTCAGTTATATATTATTATTTTATGATTATCATGTGATATGATTTAATTAATTACATGTTGTGATGTGGATGTAAGAGAATTCATCCCTTGAGTATATCGGAGCGAGAGTATCATTGAAGAGGTTGCTGTAGATATAGAATCCTAGGTTGACAAAGAGCTAATGAAACCCTACACAGCATGATAGTTAGTCATGATAGAAAATACATTTTAAAAATGATTGTTTTGATATTTTTTTATTTCTATTTTGTGTGTTTAGCCCAATATGTTATTAATATATGTAAATACAAAATTAATAAAGGTAAAATTTAATATGAGTTATTATTTATGATTTTCATACTAAATTGCTAAAGCATAGTTATATGTTAAATTTATTTAATATCATATTGGATTTAGTATTAAAATAAATTAAAAATAATAATTGTTTTATTAAAAGAAAGAAAAAAAGAAAAATATTGAAAAAAGAAAAAAAAAAGAAAAAAAACTAAAAATCAAGAAAAAAAAAGAATTAAAGGACATAAAATTGGTAAAACCAAAAAAAACAAAATCAAAAATATAGAAAAGAAATCAGCGTCTAGTTTTTTATTTAAGATAAAGAATTATGGAAGAAATTGGGGGGACAATTTTAGCAACAAGGGAACATGACTTGGGGAGAGTGCAATTCATATGGTTCCATCTATACACCATGAATGAGGTAGGTGATATTATTGAAAAATTTCATCATTTTTATGTGAATTATGAAAAATATAAGAATGGGTATTTGCTCTTAAATCTATGGAACTATTTAAATCACTACACAATGATTGTAAAATAGGCACAAAGATATATAACTAGTGAAAAACATTAGTAGATATAGAGTATGCTATCACCTTGGATATATATGATCATCTTCGTCATAGGATAATCTAGCTTATATTATTATTTTATAAGTATAAAAATAGATATTTATACTTTTATGTATTCTTAAATATTTTAATGCCCTTAGAAATAAAGTGATCTACAATTTGAATTTAATAAGGAATATATAGTGATTTAGATAGGGGCAAACTGAGTATATACATCCAGTTAAATAATTAAATATTTATTCATATATATTTATAGCATTAAAATTGATCTTGTACAGTGATGAATCATCCATAAACAAGAAAAATGGAATTATAAATATATTCCCTATGTAAACTAAGAATTATAAATATTTAATATAGGGCATTGAATTTCTGAGCATAGCATCGAGTTATTAATACATTAATTATGGGTTCAAAGTAGAATTTATTACTTTCTTGGAATGATGCCATTTTTTTCAACCTAACCAACTTAGATAGCAATATTTAAATATATGTATATGCTTCCATCTAAATAATAGCTTTAGGCCAGGATGTTGTATAGTATTAGTTAAATATGTGGGTAATTTTTTTGTCTTAATTTTAAAAAAGAGTATTTATATATCCTAAATATTACAACCAGTGTAAATGTAAGTAGTTGAAGGGAAACTTATTCTAAAAGTGAAGGCACCATATTTTTGGCTTTTAGTTGTTATTTTTCTAGCAAGCAAACATGAAACCATAGTTGGGGCATCGATTTCATTTTATTTTCCATATATGTTCTTCTTAAAAAAATATTCTATTCCCCTAGAAAGGCATTGGAACAATATTCTATTATATTTAATTAACCGGCTTTTCTTTGAAAGTGGTCATATATAATATGTTGTGAAAAGAATAACATAAAAAAATTGATTATATATATATTAGGCTAATATAGGCATTGACTTACTCCTTTCCAGTTGGTTGACTGATATAAAATTACTATATACATGTATTTAATGTGTGTTATGAGTATTAGAAAATTATAAAAACACATTTTATATTGTTTTAAGAACACATGGGAATTTTGGGTGCTTGCATAAGGCAAGTAAATAATAAAAGTAAGATGCTGGAAATAAATTATTATCTTATAAACTAAAATACCAGTATGTGTATATTTGTTAGTTAAATATATTTATTAACTAAAATAACTAAATCATAAATTCATATTATCTATGACATGATAATGATGTACAAATCTTGAGGAATGAAAATATAGGTTAAAATACCTCCTATATAGCCATCAATCATTGCCAATAGAAATGTTATTAAATGATGTTTTGAATTATTCACCCTTCATAGTGGGACTTAGGAAGGGTTCATAAATTTGATGTATATAATGAATTAAATCATTATTTTATTTTAAAATTTCTAAATCTTGTGATAGATTTATCTTATAACTACAATAATAGAGTTAAATTACTAATGGGCATAAAATTTGAAATAATAACTTTAGTGATACAAAATTGGATTCATGTAAGTATTGAATAGATAACCAAACTTATAGAACTTTTACCTCACGTGATATAAAATTGGTGATGTAAAATTGGATGTATAGAACTTTAGTGATATAAAATTGGATTTATGTAAGTATTAAATAGGTAAACCATAGCTAACTCATAATATGAATTTAAACTTATAGAACTTTTAGATGACTTAAATCATGGAAAATAATGATACAAAATTTAACATTGAGTTACATATTTATGACTATTAACATAATTAAGAAAATTGGATTAATTTTTTAAAGTTAATATCCTCAAAATAAATATTAACTTAAAAGTGAAAGATTTGAACAACATAGTTTAGAAAATAATTTCTTGTAAACCACCAAAACTAAACTGATTGCGAAACTGGATTACTTATGTTTCAAGAAAATGAAATTTTGAATTTTATAACTGTTATGTGGAAAGTGTGTTCTACATATTCATAAATTGATTACTATGCTTAGTATTTATGATTAAAAATACTAAACTATGGTTTAAAAATTACATAAAATTAGAATACCTACATGTGGTACGATGTGCAAGTGTTAATGTATAGGGATTATACCTATAGTTCATTGGCTAATTTGAATAAGTCATTAAATTACTTAAGAATTATGAACTTTAGCCTTTGAAACAGTCTCTTAAAAGCAAATAAGTCATTTAAATGTAAATTCATAATGACTTTATGAATTACCTGATTTGCTACTAGTAATTTATATGATTTTTAGTCATATGTATTCAATATGCAATATTATGTGCATTACATACTATGAGTGTATTATTGTGTATAAATACTTAGTTACACTTAGTATATAATGGTGCATTGTGATGCATGTTTATATAATGTGATACCTTGGTAAGCTTGTATATAGTATATTTGAGTGGTATAATTATTTATTATCTACTTGTTATTATCTGTATGGATCAATTGAGTCTTGAAAATCATAAGTTTAGAGTATGTGTTATTATCTAGTTGGAAACCTATGATAGTATGGGATATCATAAATTACTATAGTATAAAAATGTGCGTGTGTGTGTGTGTGTGTGTGTGTGTGTTATTTTTGTGGATAGTATGTATATTTACAGTTGATAGAATTGTGTATGCATGCATGAAAACTATAATAATATAGAAAATATTGTGTTGATATTTTATTGTGTTCCATGTAAATGAAGTTTTGATTTATTATATATAATTACTTGTAAAACATTTGTGTTTCCACATATTTGATACTACTTCATATGATTGATTATGAAAAGTTGATAGTTATGTCTTAGAATACTAGACTGTGGTAATATGGGTTGCCATAGGGTATAGATAACTAGAAATCAATAATATTATTTGACTTCTATAGTTAAATTATATGTTTATCTAGGTGATATATTTGTAATCATTATTTATAATATGAGATAGAATATAATGAAAGATTCATGCATATGTTTGATGGATTAAATGTATGTTGTTATTACTCCTATGTATAGCATGTCATGTGATGCATTTACTAGTAGGATGTAAGTTATTGAATATTGTATTTGAATTATATTTGACCAATCTGTATTGTTAATGTAGAGTAAAGAGTGACGTTGACTTCACTAAATTAATGACATTGTAATGTTAGATAAAGGTAGTCTGATTAAGTAGTGTGCATGAAATTGATAGAGCTACAGTTCACTTTTATATTACTATTTGTAAATCTTTGGGTCAAAGTATGTTTAGTGAGACATTATCTTTTCATAATTGTGATTAACATGTTTTTGTGATACCCTTAGTATAATGGATTTTTATGATACACTACATGTTTAGTAGAGAATCATATAACACATGGGTACTTGCTAATCTCTCTCAATTTCTATGCCATCACTATCTACCCATCCATTTATGGAAGTCATTCCTTGATGGGATAGTGCAGGGGATCATTGGTCCGTGGTTGGTTTGGTAAAACATTTGGATGATGCTCTCATTTCCCATAGTAGTAATACTTATTGAGATGACACTTGAAATTTCCACAGATACTTTAAGTTTAGGAACTATGCTCTAGGATATCCAAGTATCTTATTTACTATGTTATATTGTACTTATTATTTTAAAATTGTC
This sequence comes from Torreya grandis, assembly GCA_037957365.1. Classification (NCBI taxonomy): domain Eukaryota; kingdom Viridiplantae; phylum Streptophyta; class Pinopsida; order Cupressales; family Taxaceae; genus Torreya; species Torreya grandis. The sequence goes on from JARHVA010000960.1 coordinate 4,057,282, forward strand.
ATAAAGATTTATACTTATACATTAATGCCCACTGATAACATTTTTTGTTTATTTAGATGAATTGAGTTTAGAAAGTCATAATTACTTTCTATATTGTGTTTTTATTCTCTCATGATATTAGAGATCTATATTTATGTAATATGAGTTGTTGTCATGATTGCATATACTTTGATTAACTCTGTTAGACTCTCGAGATATAATCTAATTTAGTATATGTGTTCATTATTATTTTTTAAATACATATTTCTAGTTAAATCCTAGTGTAGATGTTACATATATCATATTCTTTGGAGTGTGTGCAAATTATTGTTTTGTGTGCTTAGTAAGACTTTGATTTTGTATAATGATATTTGACATTTTTAATTGATTGATCATACCAAGATAGGAAATTAATTGATCATAGGAAAAAATAAAATAACTAATTAATTATTTTAACCCTAAAATGTTACATTACATATAAAATCTTACAAGTACATCAAATTTAAATGTTAACCATTATATTTATTTACCTTGTATTGTTAATTTTGATAATATGAAACTCTATTTTATAATCTTTCATTTTATTAGAAGGTATACTATTGATTAAATATCCTGAAGATGTATATCTAATTCATTGGTCACTACAGGTTGAGTAGTTTAGAATGTAAATGACACTCTCTTTCAATAATACAATGTTATTTGGGGATAAATAGCCCCAGCTTCATCACAAATTGATTCAACTAGTCAATTAGTGTAATCAGTGATGTGATTAGGTCTAACTTGAGCATGTGGACCTAATTTCATTATTTGGGATTTTCCCAACCCCAATTTCATTACAAATTTAACCAAAGTGTCAATTATTTTAATAAAAGAGGTAATTAGGACCAATTTGAGCCCCTTTAATGTAACTATGACTATATAAATTTTTTATTTCAAAAATAAATGTGACATGACTGCATGCATTTGATCTACAACTATAAAGAGGTTATTGACATTGTGTTCATTAGAAACCCTCCATATAGCCATGTCTTCCTCCTCCTTATACCTTGCCTAGCTATAATTACGTAGCCCTCTAGCCATGTTTCCAATACCCATCCAATGAATTCCTTAAATAAAAGGTTATATATTTTACTAATAAAAATTTCACTGCATTTAATCTTTATATAAATACACATTTGTCCAATGATGTATTTTAATCATTTATAACACAAGTGGAATTATCAACTTTGTTAAAATCTTTAATTTCCAAAACTTTCAACATTGAAGCTACACCACGTACGTGGTAAAACATGTCTTTTAAATGTGGTGTAAAAATTTGTATAAGTGGTATTTTTTAATATTATGGATGGTGATGGTGGCACTTTTATAAAATAAGAAAATTTTTAAAGGTGGTAGATTAAGTTTTTTTGAAAATTTGTGGCATTTTATTCTAAAGGGGAGACAACCTATTGTAAGTAAAAAGAATTTATAAGCAGCATAAATTAAAATTTCTTAGGTGATTTTATTGTAAGGTGGATATATATATATATATATATATATATATATATATATATATATATATATATATATATATATATGATCTCTTAAAGAGATAAATTTATACAATAAGATAATTATTTTGGGGGTAAGATTTGTTAATAAAATGTCTAGATAATTTCTCTCTCCTTCCTCATTTGTAGTGGAAAATAAGTTACTTTAACTTCTAAACATGATAAATTACCATGTCTACAAACTAAAAATGCGATAATTACTCTACTATAGATCCTTGTAGAGAGTGTTTGATGACATTATTTTGGAATTTGTATCAGAGAAAGACAAATACATGTATTCAATCAAGGACGATGAAGCTCTCCTAAATATGTTAAACACTATGGGGTTCCGCATCATAGATGCCAAAAATACAAACGAGTTATTCGAGTGTTTTGAAATTTTATACATTAAAATCAAATAAATTTATAGTGTTCTTATTAAATGTAGAATTGATTTCATTATATCCTTCTCATTTTCCCTCAACTAATGAATTTCTAAAAAAAATTAAATCAATTAGATTTCAAAAAAAGGATGGTGGAAAATAAAAACAGGATGATGAATGTATTTTTATGATTTTATCAATGTTGAAAGTTCCATTCAATGTATTTGATTTTGATTTATATTATACTATGGATGCCCTCATAGACCAATTTAAAATGTCATCTTTCCATCTATTTTATGAATGGTTATCTTGTGAACAAATAAAATTAACATCACTAAATTCCTTACTTAGCTCAATTCATGCTTTAGTGGCAAATTATCCTGAGGGAAAATGGAATCCTAAAAAGAAATCAAGACCTCCTAATAAACTATCAAAATCAAATAAATATTTATATACCATTATCGAGTCCTTTAAACCTTCCAATTCATAAAAACAAAAAAGTCTTAAGAAAAATAATATTTATGATCCTTGTCCATACTATAACAAAATAAATCATCCTGAGTATAGATGCTCTCATAAAATGGAATCATTTGAAGCAAAATTTAACCATAATAATATTTTTTACCTTCACCATCACCTTGTTCTAACATATGGAAAGGGAAATCTCTTTCTAATAGGGCATATTCTCCCATATCAGATAGATGTATATATGATTATGGTACCTATAATTATCTACTCATTCTTGTGGCATATTGAGTTCTATTTATGATTGCATCATTTCCTAGATTATCTTTGACAACTCATTATTAGTTGAATTTTTAGGATCTGACACTATTGATATATAAGATGGGTGTATCAATGATGTATATATTGTACCTAAAATTTCTTCAAATATGTTGTTAATTTATTAAATTTTTAATTAAGGTAGTGGAAAAATGTGGAGTTTACTCCACACAATGTTATAATTAGAGAATTGAGTGATCTACATGAAGTAGTAACAAGAAGTGTGGTGGACCATAGTTTAGGCTTGTATATATTTGATAAAGTTTACACATCTATGGGTTATTTTCTAGTTAGTCATGCTGACACAGATAATAAATTGTGGCATGATTGTTTTTGTCATCTCAACTACAAGTATTTATAGCATTTGAGTTCCAAACGCTTGGTGATAGGACTTATCAAGGTTTATAGTATTGATTGTGTTTGTCCAAGAACCATTCCTGAAAAAAAACCAATATCCCTTTCTAAAGGGATAAAATACGAGAGTTAAGGCTCCAATAGAATTAGTACATAGTGATTTGATGAGTTTTCCCACTCATTAATTTTTTGGTTCAAAATATGTACTAACCTTTATTGATGTTTTGAATTGGAAGATTTGGATGTATATTTTATAGTTTGAAAGTTGTGTTTATAAAAACTTCAAAGCCTTTGTAGAGATTAAATCAAGGATTCGCTTTAAAAATCTCCACATAGACAACAAGGGGGAATGTGTAAGTAATTTATTTTAGGTTATTATATTGAGCATAACACTCAACACCAATACAAGGCACCTTACGCCTCTCACAAGAATCATGTTATTGAGTAGAAAAATAGAACACTCAAGGTAATGGTGAATTGTATGATATAGTCATAGTAAATTTTCACATATAATATCAAAATTAAGGAATCACTTGAATATAGTTGTATCATATCTTTCCATTCAAAAGTGAAGGAAAGAGGCAGCGTAGAACAAAAGTAATAACCAGAAATAAAACACAAATAGAATAGAGCAAATAGAAGATGAGATTTAAATATTTATATGTATATTTCTAATCAAAAATTCATACAAGTTATTGCATGGAAAAAGCAAGGAGATGTAGCTCTTTTTGAATATGAAAATGATAAAATAGGGTGCTCTATTCACAACAACTTCAGACTTCTTTAGAGGTTTTTATAACAATAGACTTCACCTCTGTTTCTTATTCGATTCATCAAAAAAATACTACCCAATACAGTGTATAACCCAAACAAAGGGAGGCAAACCAAAAACATTTAATACCATTTAATACAATGTCCTTTTTTAGGAAGGAAACATATGGAAGATAAATTCTAAAAAAGATATTAAAATTAGTACTATCTTAAATACAATGATTGTGGAATAGGCTGAGTTGAATATGTGTCATAACATGTGAGAGGGAGCCAAAAGATATGAAAAAATAACTACTATAGCTAGGATTACATTCTAACATTACCCATTAATCACAATTACTACCATCTATAATTCACAATAGATCTCTTTGAAACACAAAACTTTCCTTTGCTAATGCTTTGGTGAAAATGTCTACATATTGATCTTGAGACCTACAAAATTCCAAAAAAAATTCTCCATTGTTGATTAGTTTTCTAATGAAATGATACCTTGTGTCAATATGTTTGTTCCTTTTGAGAAAAAATAGATTCTTTGACAATGCTACAATTGAGTTGTCAACAATAGATCCTTATTTCCTCTTCTTGTTCTTGCCTTAGATCTTTCAAAACTCTTCTCATCCAAACTACTTGACACGATGCACATGTGGCTGCTACATACTTTGCTTCAGCTGATAAAAGAGTGACAACTAGTTGTTTCTTTGAAGCCCATGAAAATAAACCTATTCTAAAATGCAAAACATAAAAAAAAAAGTGTTCTTTCTATCATCAATGATTCCTACACAATCGCTATATGTATAACCTATGATCTTGAACTCATTTGACATTGAATATTGAATGCCATGGTTTCTTGTTCCACTTACATATCTCAAAATCATTTTTCCTGCTTGGCAATGAGGAAATTTTGGAGACTCCATGAAGCTTGAGATAAGACTTACTGCATATATTATATTAGGCCTTGTGCCTATTAAATACATGACACTACTAAGAAGTCTTTTATACAGAGTTGGATGAATGTTGGCTCCTTTATCATCCTTACATAATTTTAGTGCCATGACAATTGGTGTTGGAGCTGATTTATAATTTGTCATATTAAACCTTTTCAAAATGTCATTTGCATACTTAGATTGGGAGATGAATATACCATTATCACTTTGATTCACCTCAATGCCAATAAAATAATTCATGAATCCTAAATAAATCAATTCAAATACCTTTTTCATAGTTCTTTTGAACAAATCAATTGATAAGTCACTTGTGAATATCAAATAATTAACAAATAAATATACAATTACAATTTCACCGTTTTCATTCATTTTTGTATACAATGTAGGCTTGATGTTACACATATTGAAGCCATTTTATAAGAGATATGAGTCAATTCTATTGTACTAAGCTCTTGGTGTTTGTTTGAGACCATAAAAAGATTTCTTAAGTCTATAGACCTTGTCTTCTTTGCCTAAAATATCATACTCAAGTTGTTATTCCACATAAACTTCTTAAAGATAGTTATTTAAGAATGTTGAGTTTACATTCATTTGATAAACAATCTACTTGCTTTGAGCTACTATGGCAGTTGTCATTCTTATGGTGTCTAAATGTGCTACAGGAGTAAATGTCTCATTGTAATCAACTTTGGGCTATTGTGAATAACCATTAGCAACAAGCCTTGCCTTATGTTTCTCACTTCACCTTTTGCAGTCATTGTAAACTCACTTCACTCCTATAACATCCTTGTCTTTTTGAAGACTCACTAACTCCCATGTATTATTCTTCAATTTCTTCATCCATTCTGTTTACCTATTTTTCATCCTTAATTGCATTTTCATAATGAATTGTATTTTCTATTTGTGAATAAAATACAAAAAGAGAAATCAGATCAACATTGTTCTCACCTTCATTTTGCTCACAAATGTCTCTTATATTTCGATTTTTTTATATCCTAAAGCTTGCCAATGTAGGATTCGACATATCATTTGTACTAGAACTTGTGGAGTGTAGACTTCATTGTCATACACCTTGATTGCCTCTTGTAGATGGTGTTTGTTTTCCATTTGAAAGAGTGGATACTTGAATGCATGGGGATATCCTTATAATTGATGATGGTGTCATTTGTTGACCAATTTTCTAACCTTGAATGGTTGTGGAAGGAGTCACATTTGATGGAGTACCTACTGGTATAAAAACTTGTCTATCTGCTTATAGTAAGTTGGCTGTAATATTGATTGTTTTCTCCAAACTCACATCCCATGATTCATCTTCTATGAATTACACATCTCTACTAATTATACCATTCTTGATTATTGAATTTTATAGTTTGTATGTCTTAGATACATCACTATAACCAACAAATATATGCTTTTCTCATTTATTGTCCAATTTTCTTCCCAACTCATCTGGCACATGTGCATATGCCACACATCCAAATACTCTCATGTGAACAACACTATGTTTTATTTTGGTTCATTCTTCTTCAGGAATCATATTTTTTACACTTTTAGTTTGACATCTGTTCATAATATATGTTGCACAAGCTACAGTTTCAGCCCAATATTCATTTGACAATTGTTTTGCTTTCAACATGCTTCTTGTCATTTCCACGATTGTTCTAATTTTCCTTTCAGCTACCCCATTTTCTTGAGGTGTGTATCTAGTTATGAATTATTTTTGAATCCCATGGTCTTTACAAAAATTTAGAAATTCATTTGAAATGTATTCACCACCTCTATCCATTCTCAATGTTTTGATGTAGTGCCCACTTTGCTTTTCAACAAGATCCTTGAGTTGATGGAAGAAATCAAACACTTCATTCTCTGTCCTTAAAAAGTAGACCTAGGTTTTCCTTGAATAATCATCAATAAAACTAAAAAAGTAGTAGCCTCTACTGATTCAGGGTGTTTGCATAAATCCACACAAATCTGAATGCATAATTTTTAGAGGTGCCTTTGCTCTAATTGACTTGTCAGTTGGAAATGTCTCTCCATTTTGCTTTTCTAAGGTACAACCTTCACATATTCTTTATGGTTTCTCAATAAATGGAAAACCCTTTACCATACTCTTCCTATTTAGTAGGTTCAAACCTCCTAAGTTGAGATGCCCAAATCTTAGATGTCATAACCAATTTTCATCTTTTATTTTTGCTTGAAAGATTATCTGTGTGACTGTTGCAACTTCCTCTTTATCCTCTTGTGGGTTCATTATGGGGTTTGATTGAGCATATTCCACATTCAAATCCAGCTCAATCTTTAAAGTAAAAATTCTATTATTTTTTATTTGGAAATTTGCAATGAGGTGATTACTTGTAAATGTATCTAAAATTGTGCACTCTTTATTTTTGAAAAACAATCTATAGCCCTTTTTAACGAGCTACCCTATGCTCATCAAATTGTGTTTTAATCTAGGAATAAAATAAATGTCAGATATATATTTTCTCTCCCTCTTCTTTGTTAGAATGTTGATGTTCTAGTTTCCTTTTACTGCTACCTTATTGTCATTTCCCAAAGTGACATCTGATTTTATATTTTCATCCAAACTAGAAAACATTTATAAGTTCATTGGCATGTGGTTGCTACAACTTGAGTCAAAAAACCATACATCTTTTTCATTTGTTTGTCCAACATTACATGCTAAAAACATGGAGCTTTGTTCTGATTTGTGATTTTGATTTTCTCTTGTCAAATTTGATTTTTGTTTGCCAAAATCATAATGTTTCTTTCTACATTTGTTTGAATAATGCCCATACTTTTTGCAATAATGACATTGGACTTGAGATTTATCATATCTTTGGCCTTGAGGCTGATTTTGAGTAGCATTTTGATTTGGATTTTGGCTGCTACCTCTTCCACTTGAGCTTGATGGGTTGCTTCTTCTGCCTCTATATGTATTTATTCCTCTACTTCTAAAATTTGATCTACATCTGCCTCAACCATGGCTGATCGAAACTTGTGACTTGAATGCATGCTTTAATAATGTGTTTGTTGACCTATTTAGCTTATGTTCATGTGAAATGAGAGATGCATGGAGCTCATCAACTAAACACTATGAGAGGTTCTTTGTTTCCTCTATGGCTACAACAATTGATTCAAATTTTGTGGGCAAACTTCTTAGAATCTTCTCAACCACCATCCTATCTTCAATTGTCTCCCCATGAGATTTGATTTGATTTACTAGTCCAATAATTTGAGTTAAAACTGATTCTACTGATTCATTGTCCGTCATGTAAATTGTTTCCAAATCCCTTCTTAGCATTTGCAACTTAGTTGTGTTCACTTATGCCATTCCTTGATAGGCTGTTAGAAGTATATCCCATGGTTGTTTGGACTTTGTTGCTACTGCAATCCTTGGGAAAATGCTCTCATCCACTGCTTGAAAGATGTAGAATAAAGCGTTTGAATCCTTCTTCCTATTATCTCTCAACAAATCTGTCTCTGCTTGTGTCAATGCATTGTATGTTGCTGCATCTACTGGTTCTAGGAATCCATTCTCAACAAGCTCACAAATATCTTGAGAACAAAGCAATGCCTTCATTGTGATTGCCCAATAGTCATAATTCTTTCCATTAAATTGTGGAATTTGTGGGTTTGTCAAGCTTGTGGTTGTTGCCATTGTTGACTGTAAATACCTTGCTTCTTGCAAAACCTTTGCTTGATGACTGGTCTAAAAACCTTGCTTGAAAAGTTCTTGCTTGAAGATATCTTAGGTCATGACCATGGCTCTGATACCAAGGGAAGGAAAGAGGTAGCAGAACAAAACTAATACCCAGAAATAAAACACAAATAGAATATACAAATAGAAGATAAGCATCAAATATTTATATGTATATTTCGAATTAAAAACTAATACAAGTTATTGCATCGAACAAACAAGGAGCTGCAGCTCTTTCTGAATATGAAAATGATAAAACAGGGTGCTCTGTTCGCAGCAGCTTCAGACTTCTTTAGAGGTTGTTACAACAACAGACTTCATCTTTTTTTGTTCAGTTCATTAATCACAAAAAGACTGCCCAATGCAGCGTATAACCCAGCAAAATGGAGTCAAGCCCAAAACATTTAATAACATTTAATACAATGTCCTTTCGAAGCAAGGAAAGATCTGGAAGATAGATTATAAAAAAGATATTAAAATTAATACTGTCCTGAATACAGTGAATGTGGAATGGGCTGAGTTGAAGATGTGACATGGCATGTGAGAGGGAGCAGAAGGATACGGAGAAATAACTGCTGTAGTTGGGATTACATTCCAACAGTAAGCATCCAAAGTTATTACAACAGACGATGAAGATCTCTATTGCGCTGAATTAGAAGAGTCGATCTGTATGCTACAAATAGATGAAGAATGTTGTGAAAAATAAGAGATTTCCAATCCCTTTTTCTAGTTACAAATCTCCAATCCAATCCTTAAAATGCATCAAAAACGACGCAGAAGATTAATGGAGGAGTCCAACACTACCCTAAGCCACACATTGAAGAAAAGAAGACGTGCAAAGAGTTTTGCTTCAAATGTAAATATCAAACTAGAGAAATGAATCTAAAAAGTAGTGGGTGTAAGATGTACAAACTTCTAGTTTGCTTTCGAGGAAGATGCAATTCCTTGTCAAAGCTGAGGTCTTCATTTTTTAAGAATATGGATTTATATTAAGAAATCAGCATATGTCTAACGAGTACATGATAAGGAGCATTTTCAAAATCGAGTAAGGTCTCCAGTAATTTTACAACATGAACTCTTTCAGAGAGAAGACACTTGGTTTCAAAATTCAAGAGAGAAATTTCTAGGATTTATATTAGCAAACTTCAGATTTGTTTTAAGGAATTATAATAGCTTGCAATGGACTTCATTAAATGGCCCAGAAATCTGTGGACGATAATTTGTGTGCTCAAAGAGATTTCATTGAATGGCCTTCTAGAATTATTTCCTGCATAAGATGTAATATTCTCAGTGTGTTTCCCTTTAAGTGTAAGTACACCATTGAAAATATTTGTTCATCCTCCAAATAAAAATTCAAGTTTATTAGATGCACAATCTGTGGGTGGGTCATACGATCCATTACTACCTGCTCCGCAGATTTTAAAAGTTGGTTCTTTCCATTCCAATTAACTTGGTCCACAATAAACCTAAGTGAAGGATCAAAAAGATCCTTCGTGGATTCATATCATCTGCAAGCAACAGTGGTTTTGACATTTATTCAGTTCGAGAAAGAGAGATATTTGCTAAATCGGTACCCTAAAAAAATGAGCTCTCTAATTTGCACTGTTTTATGGTGTTATAATCGGATCTCAATGCTAATGTAAAAAGACACTCATTGTCTAGCCGTTATCTAATTTAAACTTGTAGTCTTTAACATAATTACAATAACAGTGATGATATTACTCCTTTCTCATACCCAATAGATCAGATCATTTTGAAACCGTCTCTTAAAGAAATGAGAATAGTGCAGTTGCTAGCACAAGTTTCAGATCACATTCCAAGAATTAGAAGAAAATATGAACAATGCAAGACGTTTCAAGATATGACAAGGTTGGCTTCAACTACATCACTACTCATAATTCAAAGAAGCGTTTGATGGATTCGAGAAGGAAGTGACGGTCACAAAGGGTACCGAAACCAAAAACAACTATATATAAAATGAATCAAAAGGCGACAAGAGACTCCTGGATGAGAAGCTCGAATGTAAATGCATAAGTTTGAGGTAGTGAAGTCATTAATTTTGCGGATAGGCAAGTCCAAGACATGAGGCCGAGTTCATGACACCTGTGACGAGCAAAGAAGATGGAACGAAAATTCAAGGGGATGCAAGCCAAAGATTATTGCAAGTAGCAAAGGACCGAGACAAAATTAAATATAAAATCGGATGTTTTCGACTGGTTTATTATATGGCATCTTGAATGCATCATTGAAAATTTCTTAGTATCAAATCACCGCAGTGTCGATCGGGCAAATAAGTCTGATTATGTTTTGAAGGCCTAAAAGAAATTTATTGCAATATATACGAGGCTTCTCAAACATAGTGCTAATCGGGATAAATTCTTCGATTAGATCAATGAAGTAACGAAGAAGTTCAAAGTAGTCTATATTGGGTTAAAAATCCCAACAAGGCCGTGAAAGATTCCAAAAGAAACCATGGAAATGTAAATCAGGAAAGTCCTGTAAATAAATGAGAAGAGATTTGCAGTATATATCCGGATAAATTGTCGGAAAGGTTCTTAGAAGACTTCAAATAGACTCATAACAAAATTACCGATGATTTCATAAAAATGCGTGTTGGGATGGAATGCCCGATGGAGTAAGAAAGGTATAATAAAGAAGAAATAAATTTTGTTAATATCGATAGAATACCAAAAGAAGAAAGAGACTTAAGGATACAATCAATAATCAATAATGATATAAAGTTTAAGAAAGAGAATCCAACAAACTTAAGACATAGGTATGTCTTAGGTAGCAAATGGAGGATAAGTATAGGTCAAGTTAAATTTAGAAGGTATTTATCTAACTATTTAGAGAGAAAATATTATAGAAAGAATGCTTTCAATTGTAAAAGGGTTTAAATTTTTTTCTTCTTAGAGTTAATGGAGGAATATTAATGCAACTTTGTACAACTATTCATTATTAAGATGTTTTGTGAATTCAATGTAAATAAATTATAAGTTGAATATATCGCCTCACATGTTTCGATGACTTCTTGTTTGTAAAATCTACGTTAGAGCTTATGAATAAAGAATCCATTAAAACCTTGTGTAAAACTTCTAGATTTTCAAATTTTGTGTTAAAAATCATAAAGAACAGATTTTTTGTTGTATACATATAACTCAGATTGAAGAAGGCTTTCAGATTTATGGCAATCTTTAATACCATTTGCTTTGTATTGGCATTTACAATCTTTAAAGGAAGATTCTAACATTGAATTAATTGATATCAAACAAAGCTTGTTTGAAAGGAGGAAATCGAAACATTTTGTTCATTTCCAACCAAAAATATACAGGATGTTTTTTGAACTTTGGGTCTTAAAGCTAGATTGGCGATGAACTTCATTCATCTATTTGAAGTAAAGTATTTCTTTTCTTTCTAAAGAAGCAAGTTTCTATTGTTGAATTTTCAAACCCACTCCATTTATTCTTGATTATCTACACAGTTTTATATGTTTATCCTTTAGACAATTTCCCCTCTCTCTCTCTCTCTCTCTCTCTCTCTCTCTCTCTCTCTCTCTCTCCCTAATTTTTTTCATTCTGATATTTTTTTACCTTTTCATAATTTCTAGTTAAATGTACCAAATTTGAAAAAAAACCATCATACAAGGAAGATGCCCCTCTCAAATGTAGATGAAAATATCACTTTAATTCGTGGTTTCTTCAATGAATTAAGTTTTAAGTTTCATCTAGTTGGAAAAGTCATAAAAATAATATGAGAAAATACTCAAACATAAAATCTTACCCAAAAAAAAGAACCATGAACATGTTTCCTAGATCGACTTGGGAAGCTATTAGAAGGGAAAATCTAAGCTACAACCCTATTATTCTTTTCTTGGCATATTATGATTTTGTCAAACTAATTGGGAGAATTGAAGATGTTGAGATAAGGGTGATTGTTTTAAGTCTACATGGGTATTTTATAGTGATTAACATGAAGATAGATAAGGCAAACTATATTGCGCTAATTGGAAAATAATGGGATTATGATGGTCATACGATAGTTAAAAAATTTGATAACTAACTATAGGCACACCAAGGGATGCTCTCATTGTCATAATTTTGAATAAAACTGAGCACAAGCCATATACAATACAAACATAACCATCATCACCATATGCACATAGGGATGATATATGCACTATGTAGAGCTAAAATTTGAATCTAGACACTCAACACTTACTCACAATTTGAAATGAAATAATGTATGTCTCCTTCTCAGCATTATCCTAAAAATTAAGATATTAGTGATCTCTTTAAGATAAATCCTATTGATGGAAACTATATTGAACCTACTAACTATTGGACCCCCAATTTTGGCTAAGTCATTTTTGGAAGAAGCATGGTGGGGAAGATTCTTGATGCAAGAGATCATGGGGCGGGAGACCATGGCATGGGAAGACCCAATTACAGTAAATATAAATAATAAATAGAGAACTCAAGAATGAAGGACTTGAAACACTAGTGGAAGACTTGGGGAGCACGTAGAAAGCAGGAGATAGTTACGGAGCAATTTGAAAGGATAAAATAGATAAATTCAAGCATGAATCTTGCACCAGCCCACCATAATAGGTGCTTAAGGACCAGGATCCAACACCAAAGATAGAATATATGAGCACAAAGGCTCGGGTCCTTAGGAAAATAATGTAATTAGCTGCCACACTTAAATTCATGGATGATCGTTGGTGAGTCACTATGAGTGTGATTATTATTGTAACTACTTGGTCTGTGAAAACCAAGTATGAATACCCCTCAATATAGCTTTGTGATGTTGTTGATTAATGTTCCATTGATGTGATTAAGGATACTATTATGATATTGATATTATTGCACTCAACTGGATAATATAGTTATATGATTTGTTTGTACTATACAATTTTTTATGTAACCTGTGAATCTCTTTTCAATATGATTAAAGAACCTACAATACTTGAATATTGTTGTTTTGATTGTGAAAAAAATGTTGTTGGTCATCTTATATGTTATTGTTTAATTAATTGAGTTAATATCCATAGCTACTATATATTTCTTTTTTCTTTTCTGTTAATCATTGAGTAAAGTGGATGCATTCGAGAACTATTATATGTTAATACACATTCGCATGTGTTGTCATAGTTTTTAAAAAAATTAAAATTTAAAAAAAAAATTAAATTTTTAAAATTTAAATTTTTAATAAAAAAAATTTATGTTCAGGATTAAAAAATTCTGAATGTGAAAAATATGAAAAATAATCAATTATTGATATTTGTTGATTAATCAACAAAAAATTGAATTATGGATCAAAATTTTACTTTTTTTTAACCATGCAAATTGAAATTGTACTTCCTCAGATTATGCAAATCAAAATTACACTTCCCCAAATTATGTAAATGCAAACCACCATGTTTTAATTGCAGTTTTTAATTCCATATAAATTATCATTGCAAATCTAGTACTGTTTCTTCAACCTGTATGCAACCACCTTTAATTCTTCCCTAGATTATTCAAGTTCTATTATTTTATCGGTCTATGTTAAATCAAAATCTTTTTCGCTCCTAAAAATACTTATTCAATGTGCATGTTTGAAGCTCTGACAAATATTTGATGAATAGGAGTTACACAGAAAGTCAATTTTTTATTTCTTCTTGATTACCAAGTAAGAATCCACTAAGCGAGTGGACAAGCGTTTTGGTTTCATTCTCTTATTTTCCCTTGCCAAGTTAACTGCATTCCATGGAAAAAGAAATAAAGAAGGTATAAATTTTGAAAGAGGCAATTGTATTTGTTTTTGTTTGCTCAAACCAGGGATGGCACCCCAAGCCAAAAAAAAGAGTTTGTAAACCAACCAAAGATAAATTGACGATCAAAAGTTAATAATTTTCACATGTCAAAAAAACCATATAAGCCCAACTAAGGAGGAATAAGGTAGATATTTATAAAATAGGCTTTGCTTGTTTTTTAGCCGAGAATAGGCCTTACATGTGCACCCCAACTAAAGAAGTGAAATCAAAAATATATAATTATAAGAAAATATTTTTATTTGTTTTGTATATGCCAAGTGGGTTTTGTATGGTCCCCAAGGAGGAATAAAGAGGCCGTATGACTGATGAAGGAGAAAATAAATAAAAATACAAAAGATCAGATTGTATTCTTTTCCAGCTGAGAAAAATGCAGGGTCAAAGATGTTAGAGTAACTAATTATTATTACATTGCTAGTTATGCAGTTCAGTTCGTAGTTACGTCTGGTGTTCAATTGTATAACTGTTTCTGCCGTATATATATTTTCCCATTTTATCATGAATAAGACATCAAGCATTTCATTGACTTCAATCTCGTATCAAAGAAATACCACGACGCACAACAGAAGTGACCAAAAGCCTGATCGATGAAGTAGAGCTGAAAAAGCGGTGATGCAAAGGAGAAAGTGTGGAACGAAGAGCAGTCAGCAAATGGTAGAAGAAGATGCCTGGCAGAAGTGACAGATCTATTTGTAGCAAGCAAGAAGTGTGGAGTGGAGAAGGTGAAGAAGTGCTTTCGTGTTCATAGAACTGCCAAAGAAGTCTGTTGGAAGCACACGGAGGATTTGAAAGCCTTGAATTAGAAGACACGAACTGCTGGTAGACGTCCTATCTACAGAAAAGTAGAAGCATGGAAATATGATGCGCACTACCAATATCATGAATTAATTTGCATTGCTGACTGCTGAGCCGAGTAGGAGACCATACAGAGGCTGGGATGTGTGAAGCGATTGGCTACCATTAAAAAGGCAATCAAAATCCTATGAAGAAGGCTCCCACAGCTGCTCATCTAAAGTATGAAAAGCCTACATCTACTGCTCCCAAAAGCGGACTCTCATTACAAGCGAAACAAGGAGGCAAGCTTTTGCAAGGTACATTTTTTAATACATATTTTGAAGCATAAAATACTGCTTTGATTGTAAATTTTTTTATAAATAAATTAAAAAAAATGTCTGCACCCAAACTACTCTTGTCCGATGCCCAACTTTTCGAAGAGCCAAATTTTGTTGCATGGAAGATGAAGAAGCAAATGATTCTTCAGTTAGAAGAATGATGGGGCATGGTCACGTCCTATCGGAGTTGATGAGTGAACAAAATATGACAAGTCAAATGCAAAAGCCCTGATGTTGATCACACTCAGTGTCACCGATGAGGTTCGACCTCATATTTGGGATGCATCAACATCGAAAGAGGCTTTGGACATTTTGTCCACCATTTATGAGGTGAATTGGACAAAGATTTTCGATCTCCAGTCTAGACTTCATACTCTGAGTATGAAAGATGGCGATAAAGTTGAGGAATTATTACACTAGGTAGCAGAACCATGAGCATAATTAATTGCACTCGGAGAAATGATCAAGGACAAGCTATTGGTTTTAATCACATTGAGAACTCTCCCCTCTCAATTTCATACATTCATCATGACACTAAACATCACAAAGCAAGCAGTGTCTTTCGAAGAATAGGTTAATTTTCTTCAACAAGAAGAATCCATTTAGTCTATGCAAGATAAGTTAAAGGATAAAGCCCTAATTTCCAAGTAATGTGTTCTAAAATTATCAAAAGGAATATAAAAATAATCACAAGTAAAAATCTAAAAAAATAAAATTATGGTCTCATATTTACCTCACCAATATGCATGACACTGATTGCTACTAGTATAATGCCTTGACTCAAGGATCATCTAGTCAAGAGGGCACATCTAGTGGATATGATTCATGTAAATAAAAAAGATGTCCTCGATAATGGAAGCTGTATAGACACAAAGTGACACAACATCAACAATATGATGAATTTGAAGAGGATGTACATGTAAAAGTAGATTATGATGGTGCGTACAAGGACATAGCTCTTGTTTCTCAAACCTCATCACAAATGAGAAAATTTTGGTTGAAAAACTCTGGCACTTGCAAGAATACATTAGGATGCAAGGAACTATGTGATTCACCGATGAATCAACCCACTAGAGATCAAGTTTGAATTGTAGATTATAAGGAGTATGTTGCATTAGAATAGTCACCATTCCTCTCAAAAGAAGAACCTGTACTCTTAGAAATGTATTGTATGTTTCTAGCTTGACATCAAATCTCTTGTCTATAAGTCAGCTCTTGAATCATAAGGTTAAGGTGGAGTTAATGATTAACAAAGGCACAAAATCCTGTTTCATCTCACATGAAGGTAAGGTCATTGCGAGAGCTTTTTTGAAGGATTGATTATTTTCCCTAAATGGAGTTCATCCAATATTATTTCTCTCTATCCCTCTATGATAAAATCTACTACACTACGACATTATCGATATGGGCACCTTTTTCTTAGTTCTTTGTACCAGCTTAGCTCTAAGGCCATGGTCCATCCTCAACTGTCTCATTATTTGTCTATATGCCCTAGATGCCTTTCCAACAAACAACATAAGGTTCCATTAAAGCCAAGTTTCTCATAAGAAAATGATTGTCTTGATGTGGTACATAACAATTTATGTTGTCCCCTACTTGTTGCATTCTAAGGATTGAAGTACTTCAAGTTATTTATTGATCATTTCTCTCATAAGACATGGGTGTTCTTTATCAAGAAGAACAGTGAAACCTTTACACATTTTAAGGTTTTCTACCAACTTTTTATCTCTTAGTTAGGGATGCCTCTTCAAGTGACAATGATACCATCTTATTGTCACCTAGTCAAGGAGGCCTCTTTGACTCCTCCACTTAGATTGAGGGAAAAATTCGCATCAAAGTAAATATTGACATTTTTATATCAACATGACATTAAATACCACTTGAATTCTCTTAATACGCCCCCAAAAAATGGAATTGTAGAGTAATGTAATCATTAATTCATGGAGATGTATCATTACATGTTTCCACTATGAAATTAGGGGAGTCACTTTAGGTATAAGCAGTTCAAATAGTTCTATATCTTATTAACATGGAGCCTATAGATATTTTACAATACAAGACACCAAAAGAAGTATGGAGTGGTCATAAAACTTCAATCTCTCATTTTAGAGTATTTGGTTGTACATCTTATATGCATGTCCCAATTAAAAGGAGGAAGGATATCAAACCAAAGACACTCTGTTGGCTTCTATTAGGGTATAGTACCACCTCAAAATCATATCATCTCAAGGATTCTGAGATGTAGAACATTTTTGAAAGTCAAGATGTGATGAGTCATCATTTGACTCATTTCCATAAAATGATTCAGAACATGCCACCTCTCATAGACTATTTCCATAATTAGATGATGAGAATGAAGAATCTTATCACAAAAAAGGTAATATTCAAGGAGAATTATTCATTGATCTTGGAAATCTGGAAGATAATTCTTCACTGAATCAACAATAATATTGATGTCTAAAATGGATAGAAAGCACCATTAGGTACTCATACCTAAACTCTAATCAAGATACTTCATTAAGAGTTCAGACTACAAGATAGGGGAGAAATGAAGTTAATCCTACACTTTTGAGTTTAATAGTTAACAAAACTAAACTAGAGATAGTTTTAGAGGCTTTATATCAACCCTAGTGGAAAAAGGCCATGGATGTTAAATATGATGCCCTCATAAAAATTGGGATATGGGAACTTAATCATTTGCCTATAGAAAAAAAATGTATTAGCTTCCAGTGGATTTTCAAGATAAAATACAAGATAGATGGATCCATCAATAAATACAAAGCATGATTTATTACAAAGTAATATGCTCAGCAAGAAGGAACTAATTATGATGAGACCTTTTCACCCACTACTAAGATCAAAACCACCAATTTTTTTTGTGCACTCACAACACAAAAGGGATGGAATCTTCAGTAGATGAATGATAAGAATGCATTTATAAATGGTGATCTCAAATAAGAAGTGTACATGACCCATCCATAAGGCTTCATTGACAAATGTCAACCACAAAAGGTATGCCATCTACTCAAGTCACTTTATGGACTTAATCAATCATGAAGGGCAAGGTAAATTAAGATAAATGATCATCTATTGCAATATGGATTCATTCATATCCACTCTTATTCAAATTTATATATCAAGAAGGTAGGAACAAAGATTATCATTCTAGTTTTGTATGTGGATGATCTTGTGATCACAAGAAGTTAAGATAATCTCATTGAATATGTAAATAATGAATTGAATAAATCCTTTGACATGACAGTCTTGGGGATAATTAATTATTATCTTTGCTTAGAAATATGGAAAAAGAAACTCATTAGATGAAACTCACTATAGGTAGCTTATTCAGAGTCTTATTTACTTGACATATACTCGACTAGATATATGCTATGTTATCATCTATCTTTCAAAATTCATGTAAGAGCTAAAGAAGTGTCATTGGGTTACAACCAATCATGTTCTGAGATATTTCTAACTTATAATTTATTATGGGATTGAATACAAGAAGAATTCAATTTTTTTCTTGTAGGGTTATATAGACTTAGACTATGATAAATCTATTGATGACAAGAAATCAACTTCAAGATATATTTCATCTCAAATATGGATGAATTTGATGTATTAGTAAGAATCAATCTATAGTTTCTCTCTCATACACGGATTTAGAAAACCATGTTGCACAAGGAGATGTTTACAAAGTAATTTGGTTACATCACATTATGTCTAACATAAAAATTCTTGAAGATTAGTCACCAATCCTTTATTGTGACAATTAGGGGGTGTTGAATCTTGTCAAAAATCTAGTATTTCATTAAATGACCAAACACATTGAGGTTTAGTGTCACTATATTCAAGAACAAGTTTTTAATGACCAAATTCCACTTTAATACTATCCAACAGATTCAAAGATAGCAAATATACTCACCAAGTCACTTGGTAAGGTGAAATATGATCTATTTCAGGGATAATTTGTAAAAATAATGTTTTTTTAATAAAATAAGGTGGCTAAACAAGGGACCAAACCATTATAAAAATTAGAAAAGTGACAGAGGCCACCAGCACAAAAAGTGCCTCAAAATAGAAACATCACAGTCTATTAACCCATCAAAAATAGAAAAAATAGTTACAATCAACTAAGATAGTTATAACAGAGTAGAAGAGTATCATTAAAATAGAAGTAAAAACTAAGGAGGAAGATTTTCTCCTTGCTTAAACATGGATTTAATAAAATCATCCAAATTTGTAGGGTTCTCCTCATTGTCAGTAATAACAGTAGCACCCAAGTCCTGCAGCATAGAAATGTTAAGAAAAATAGAATTCTAGAGCACAGTAGAAAGGTTATGTTCTAGTTTCTGAATACGACCCCTCAGAACTATAATTTTACATCTCAAGCCAACATCAATTTCTATTTCATCATCAGCGTCTTCCACAAACATTTTTTTTTGCTTTACTAGCATTTTTTGCAGAATCAATATCATCCTCATCAGTAGCCTCTAATTCTTTAATCTCCTACTTACCCTCAACAACCTTAGAGATTTCTTGGACATCCATTTCCTTGGCCTCATCACCTTGAGTGGATTCATCAAAGGCCCTCTTAGATTAGTCGATAAGCTTAGCCTTGAGAGCAAGTTTTCCAGTAATTCACTCCAACCACCTAACTCCTAAGAAGGAACCCTATTTAATAGCCTTAGTAGATGAATGAGACTTACTACCTTGTCCCATGGGGGTCCTACAGGGATTTTTTGGGGTCCCCCTAGTAGCCCCCACATTGTCCACTTCACCAGCATATGTCTTTCTCTTCTTGCACTTCGTACTCATAGTAGAGCCCAGAGTATCTATCAGAATCTCCTTAGGAGTAGAAAAGGAAACTTCTTTTGTCTTAGTAGAAATAGGGGAAGGGCATGGCTCTTCAATAACAGTGATAGCAAAAGGGTTAGAAGAAATTTCCCCTTATAAATATGAATGGCCTTAGAAGGCTCAAGGGCAAGATGGAAATTGTAAAGATAGAAGATAAGGCCTTGATGAAGGGGGATAGGTTTCTTAGTAGGTTTCTTATCCATTTTAGCTCTAACCCTAATGATAGAATGCACAAGGGAAGAAAGCAGATCAAAAGGAAAGTTAATGTGTAAATTTTGACTTAAATGATTTAGAAGGGGAAGATGATAGTTGTAAAACTTGTTGAAGTGCTCCTCAAGGGTGAAATACTTCATGAAGATAAAACACACACTGTCCCAAGGATCAGGGAACTTGGCTCGATCAAATCCCCCTGATAGGGTACTAGTTCTTTGCCTCCTCCAAGAAAGAGATTCTAACTGGAAAGGTCCACAATTTTAGTTTTTCATTCTAGTTTAATCCCTTGAGTAGGCATGATAGTAGCCATAGAAATCACATTCTCTAAAACTTCAAAACTAATTCCCCCCATAAAGACTCACTAGTTTTGCCAAGACCTAGAAAATTGTTTAGAAAGGTTTTCATCATACCTGTTGAGCCTCTCCAAATAGGGGCTAATCCCACCTTCTTTTCAATAGTGCTAGACCACCAAGTTGTCTTTGAACTCGCAACAAGAAATGGGTTCCATTCAGATTCTATCACCACCCATGTTGGACTTACAAAATAGATCACAAAAACCCCAAATTTTTACAGTCATATTTGCCTTAGCTTCAATCCCTTGATCATGAATATTAATAATGGTGATGAAACAACACACAAATAATGAACACCATAAAATATGACACTTACTCATTCCATGCTTAAACATAATTTCATGGCAATCACCATAATGATGAAACAGTCTGCTTACCTTATCAATGAGGCATAATGAAGTGAAAATGACAATTGATAAAGTATAAAAAGACCCATACTCTAAGATGCACATTAGCACCCTCCGAAAGGACTAAAAAAGTGAGCTATCTTTCCAATAGATCTAACTCATCCTTAACAAATCACTTCTTTTTAAATGAGATCCCTAATATTTAAAGGGATGTGATCAATTTGGCACCAGCATTGCCAATTTGACTATTGTTGGCCAAGTTTGACACAGGCATCTGCAACACTATTGCCCTCATGATAAATATGTGAGATGTTTACCCTAGTAATATTCTATAGGAGAATCTATATATACCTAATAATATGTTTTAGCTTAATACCATTAGTTGACACATTGTTAATTGCATCAATAACCATTTTAGAGTCCCCCTGAATACTCAAATTTTTGATACCAAGAGAGAGCCAATTTAATCCCCCATAGAAGAGCAATTGCTTCAGCATAATTATTGCTTTAAAAACCCAACCCACCAGCATAGACAAAAATCATCCACCCTTTGTCATCTCTTATAATCCCTCCCCCATTAGCTTTATCATCAACCTTAGAGGCCCCATCAAAGTTAATTTTAAACCAGTTAAGCTTTAGGGGATTTCATCTTGTATTGAGTCTCTATAACATTTTGGAATTATTATAAATAGGAATATGATTTAGGATCTTCCAATTAGCCGTAATTTGTTCCTCTTCTTGAGTCAGAGGTTTCTTCATAGTTTGAATATGGGCATTAGTGATACTTTTTATTAGAGTCTTAACAAAAGTATGAAAAACTTAAGAGGCATCTCTAGCAGTATCCCTAAAAATTCTATGGTTTCACTCTTTCATAAAGTCCAGCTCAAACAAGGTAGAGTTTGTTTCCATAACTGAAGGAGCCAGGGATGAGAAAAGGTAGGATGTCAGCTGTTAGTAACTTCCTTAATGTCAAAATTATAGACCCACTTAACACAAAAAATTTTAGGATTATGTCCCAAAGTTCCCTGGAAAAATCATAGTGTATGAAAATATAAGAAATAGTTTTCTCTGTTAAGTAGCACAGATAGCATCTGTTGACCAAGGTAAACCCTCTCTTATATAAGCTGTCTTAGGTTAAAATTTTGTTATGAGTAGTAGCCCACCAAAACATGTTGATTTTTGGTAAGAGTTTATGGTTTCAAAATTTTCTCCATATCTCCTTTCTATGAACCTCAAGAACCATCAAATGATAAGCAGACTTGATAGAGAATCAACCATTCTTATCTAGCCACCAATACTGCTCATCCTCTCGAGGGAAGAGAGGGATTTTGACCCCTTGAATCAACTTTTGAACATCCCAAACTCTAGGGGAGAGATCAGGACGATGATCACAACAATCCAATAAATGTTTCCATCTCCTATTCTCATTATTATTAACCATGTAATTTCATGCTTTATCTCCAAAAAATTGAGTAGAAATGCCAACAATTTTTCCATAACCCCCTTGTGTAATAAGAGCCTTATCTTTTATCCAAATGTCATTCTAGAATTTAATAGACATGCCATTTCCCAATTTCAATCTAATCCCTTGCTTAAGAAGACTTCTAGATTTTAACATTTTATTCCATATCATAGATCCCTGGGGTAACCCTGCCTATTGGAGAAAGTTGGAGTAGTTAGTAATATGTAGATATTTAGCTTGCATGGTTTCCCCTAATCATTATGTTTATGAATCAGATTCTAGTTGATTTTGGAGAGGAGGGATTTGTTCATGTTTCAGATGGATCTAATATTGAGGCCACTATGTGATTTATGGAATCACACCTTTTTCCAACTTACCAAGGACATTCTTTGTTTATCTTCCATCCCCATCCATAAAAACTTTCTTTGAATCTGTTCCAACTTGTTAGCAAAATAAGTAGGTATTTTAAATAAAGATAGGAAATAAGTAGGTATGCCTTGTAAAGAGGCATGGAGCTATAATTTGCCTGCACTGCTAAGTAGTTTCCCTTTCCAGCCAATCAATTTCCTCTGAGTTCTTTCCAATATTCCATTCCAAAAATGTGGAGACACCTCTTTGACTGTAAGGGGGAGACCCAAATAGGTAGCAGGAAGATCATCTTCAGCACAATCTAGGATGTTAATAATTTTTTGCTAGAGATCATTCGGAGTATTAAAGAAATACACATTTCTCTTTTGAAAATTTATGCATTGCCCAAAATCTATGGCATAGTTGTTTAAAATATTCTTCCATTTCTGAGCCTCAATCATAGAAGAGATGCCAAAAAGAATGGTAAAAACAATGTTGTTAGCATTACTAATTATTATTTTATTATTATTATGCAGTTAGGTTGATAGTTAAAACTATTTTTCAAATGTATAATTATTTTTACCCTATATATATTTTCCCCTTCTCTCATGGATAAGACATCAAGCATTTCATTACCTTCAAAAGATTAATTTTTGTTTATTATTGCTGTCAAAAGTGAGAGGTATGGCGCCAAGCTTGTAGGAGAGATAAATTGAAATAAAATAAAGGATCATTTTTTTATTTTCTTTATACTTATTTGGGTAAGCCATATGGCCCAATAAAGAGCAAAAATAATTAAAAATAAATAAAAAACAAATTATTGATCAAATTTCCAAACGTTGTACGATCATACGACTCATGTGAGCTTGAGGGGTTTTCATAAATTTTTAAAAATTGCATATCTCGATTAATTTTGGTGGAATATGGAGTTGATATTTATAAAATACATTTGTAAAAATTCCAATTTTATTTTATTTTTCAAACATTAAAATCTATAAATTCTAAGTAAACATTGCGATTTTAAAAATTGTAAGAGCAAAAATTTACTTTTTAGTTATTTGTGTTCAAAGAGTGAAAATCCCATATAAAGTCATGTAAGCTTGGAAGTTTTGAAATTTTATGAGGTCAATTGATGATCAATTTTTCATATCTTGGCCTAAGATTAAAAGTAGAGCAAGATATTAAAATTAAAAAATGAGAATTTGTGAAATTATATTTTGGCTTGTTTACACTTGCCATAAAGGTCCATCTTATAGCTATGGATTGATTGATCAAAAGGGAATTCAATATCGAGAACAATATTTGAGCATGAAATTGAAATTCTTTAGGTGGCACTAAGAAAAAACTAGACTAATTTGTATAGATAAACTTGTGAGTATGGCCTTTTGGTACATTTAAATAACTTGTTTTGGCTTTAAGTTATTTAATTTTGTATTTTTTTGAAAATAATGATTTAATGTACAAACATCTCCTAATTTTAGATTTTTTATAAAATTTCATGTCTTTATCTTCTAGTTCAGAAAATGTAATTCAAATAAAAGATTAAAAAAACCATGAAATATCTTTTTTAGAGTGTGACACATCTCTTCTGATTGGAGTCTAATGTAAAAAATGTCATATATATTAATCTAAGTCACATTGACTTAGATGAGTTTGGGAGAGGATGAACCTAGTACATAAAATTAGTTTTGGTCAAATCATTTTATAGAGTAGATTGACGTAATTAGTAGCATTCAAAATTTTAGTACGATCTCCTAAGTTAGTCTTGGTCATGGCAAATAACTATAACTCATAAACAAGGGAAGTAAGAGATTTACAAGGTGAATTGGTATCAATTTTTATTCTTGAACACATAGACAATATTTTTCACCTTTTATATTTTAAATCATTTATACATATTAATCACAAGTCCTCTCAAAGATTTTGGTATGATAATAGTATTGTGTATGCTAAGAAAGTCAACAATGGATGGTTGAATAAGATAAAACATTCTTTCACATGACTCCCAAAAAATGTTTCAAGGTCTAATTTCAAGATTGAAATAAATGAAATGACAAAACTATTGCAAGAATAATTGGAAGCTAAATAATGATGAATTTTTAGACATGTATGTACAAATTTATTTGAATCATTATAAAGAATAAGCATTAAATCAATTAGGGATAGTTGATCAATGATGCAATTCACTAATGAAAGTGAAAGTCACATCTAGGTTTTATATAACTTGGTATCTCATTTATGATTTTTTAAGATGAATATATTTTGAGGGATTTCATACAGTAGGTGATTTTAGGAAGACAATGGTGTATGAATTCTATCCCTAACTAGAATTGAAAGAAAACACATGTCATTTAAAAAGAGTGAATGATTGTTTTTTCATTTTATCCGTTAGTTGTTTGAAAAGGATATTTTCAACATGAGGATATCACTAGTGGCCACCATAGAGATAGCCAAATTGGGAAATTGATTCATATAGCTCCTAAATTTTCATTATTTGAAAATCAATGGCTATGAGGTTGATCCTTATATGATATATGCTTCCATGATATGTCATTGATAAGTGCACATTAATGGAAATAGGGAGATAACTTGTTGAAACACATATGTTTTTAATAGGTCAAGATTAGAAAGGAGTCAAATTTCCCATCTTGATTGGTAGGTATTCTTGTCCATCATTGATGAAATCCAAGTTAGATTTGAATGATATAGTCTGTTAATAATCTCAAGACTTTTGATAATAGGTTTGCATTTGAAATTAGGGAATTGATTAAACATAATCTTGGACATTCATACCAATATATATTACATTTAAATCATTCTTGGATATATTTTTATGATGAAAATTTAATAAGGATCAGAGACTATTCATAGTCTATAGTGAAACAAATATCCAAAAAAATTATAATTAAAGTGCTAAAGTAGTTGGTGGATGATGAGGTCACATTGGATCCTATCTTTAAAAAATAAAACATCTAAATGAAGCTACTACCTTTAGTCTATTAGGATAAGAGGTAATCTACTTCTCATATAATTAAAATAAGAGTAGTACTTGATATAACTCTCAAGTGGTTGAGTAGCTACTACCTTTAGTCTATTAGGATAAGAGGTAATCTACTTCTCATAGAATTAAAATAAGAGTAATACTTGATATAACTCTCAAGTGGCTGACTAGCAAAGGAGTGTATGTTGGAAATGTTGATTTCCTTACACCCCTTAGGGAGGATGAATTTAGTAACTTATACAAAAAACATGATGGATCATATAAAATAGATGAATCAAGTCCAAGTGAAGAACCCCTAATGATACAAGAAGTGAGAAGACTATAATATATACAACAAGATGTTCCAATATAGAAGATTCTCAAGATAAAACTAAAGACATTAGGTGAAAATATTTTTTCTTCTCCTAATATTTCAATTCCTCAAGAAATTTTTATTGATGGTTTCTCACATTCTAATGAACTTATAGAGAATATGACCCATTAATGTTTTTATTCAAATGAAATGTTGTTTCCTATGTTGTCTACATTCACATTGTAAGATATAGATCATGTTTCATCATCTTCTCCCTTGAATCCTAAATTTCCTATTATGTTCTCTCTGACAACTCTAATTGATACAATTAGTAAATAAGAACAAGTAGAAACATCTTTTTGATATGCCATAATTGAGAAAAAAACCTTCTTCCATGTTAGCTATATTTGCCTCAATAGTCTCATCCTCTTCCCCGCCTCCTTCAAGTATAACAACTTCATATGGGTTGTCACCATGGTGAATAAAATAAGAAAAGTTGTTGAACCTGAGGAGATAGCCTTGGGACTTTGACAATATCCTTTTCAAAAATATCAAAGAAGAAGAAAATAGTTTTTTGAATGGTAACAGATTAAAAAAGAGAGGAATATGTAGAAGTGATAATTCTTGTAGTCAAAAAGGATATCTCATAAATTAGAATTGAAGACTATCAAGTATCATGGGTTCATTTTGGAAAATATACCCAAAAAGGGATGAAGGGAGATATAAAGTTGGAGATTGGTACTATTTTTAAGAAAATAGATAAGGATAAATCAATTAAAGATGAGATAAAGGGAAATATAGAACTATTGAATTAAGTGATAAAGAGATTGATTGAACCAATTTAAACAATAATTACTTCATCAAGTCTTCATGCTAAGATGTTGGAGAAAGTATGATAGGTGGGCCAAACATGAAATGTTTTGAAAGATTGGATTGAAAAGATTATTTATAAAATAAAATTAAAAATTCTCTATGTATAAATAATGGTCTCTAATATCTGGTGAAAATGTGAACTAAAAATAAAATAAAGTGGGAATCCAAAATAAAAATAGAACTGAGAAGAGTTCGTTCCCAGGTTAATTGAGTTCTCAAAATTTCTCTCTATTGAACTTATTGAAAAAGGATTTATCAATAAGGAAGAAGTCATTTATCAAATTGAATTTATTTGGGATATAAAATTTATGATCTAATTGCTTCAATAATGTCTTCAAAATTTTAATATTACAAAGTCACTTGGAAGTGGCGTGATGATGGATATTGACACTGATGTCAAAATGTTGAAATATCTTTTTGTTAGTGACAGATATCAAGTTGGAAATATAATTTTAATTAAAATTATGATTGAATAATTTAGAGAGTAAATTCTAAAAATTGTCAATCCCATATCTTCATTTCATCATGATAAACTTCATCAATTAACCAAATACCAAGTGGAAGATGATAATCTTAACATGATTATAAACAACCTCCAATTCAAGCTTCAGGAAATGAGAGATTCAGACTACTTGATGTAGATCCATTATAGGTATACAAATGGACTAGATGAAGATTAGATAAGGGAAATTATCCAAATATTTTATAATTTTATGAAATGAAAAGAGTCATCAATGAATTAATAAGAAGATTGAATATTTTTTATCAACATTCAAAATTTTCTTCACATGTTTCTTTTACATCTAACTTGTATTATTGTATTATATTTCCTCTAGAAAATGTATATTGTCATTATGCAAATTATATTTAAATTTTTCCATATTTATTTCTCAAATTATGCTAATTCATAATGTGTTTTTTCAACTAGTGTAAAACTCTAAATGTTTTTCTCAAATTATGTTAAATTCTCAAAACATTTTTGCACCATTTCAAGGTGTAATTTCTTGTTGGAGTTTTTGTAACTCTATAAAAAGGAAAAATAGGTGGTTTTTCACCATAACCATATATTTTAGCTTATAAATATAATTTGTTCTATCATAATTAGAGTTTGAAATGAAAGGATTTTGGCAAACCTTTGTAAAGGAAGATATGAAATTATACTTAAAGATGATTAATACTAAATTGGTGTTTCTAAACATTGTATTAGCAAATCCTTATATTATTCCTTTTTTGCTTAATTACACATAATTAATATTCATTAATATTTATATTACTTGTAAAATTTTAAGACCAATAAATTAGGTTACAAAATTCATTTAGAATTGTGATTTATATTTCTGATATCTTAAGGAATCTCAGTGCGAATAGAAATGATATCTTTGTGGTTTCTATTAGAAAATATAGAGAATTTATAGTCTTTATTATCTAGGTCAAGTACTTTTTATAGTGTATGTTACGTATTCTTAAGAATACAAATATGCCTTTTCTACCAATTAAATGAGAGATTTTTCTTCTTTAACATTAGTTTTCTCTATGATGTATTTATCGAGCTTAAGTGTTAAAATTAATAAATGTATCATATAAAATCATTTATTTATTTTATTTTCTCTCTCTATGAATTCCATTTTAAAAACTCTTTCTCACACATTCAAGTTAAAATTACCCCCCCCCCCCCTCCATAATCTACTAATTTTGTTTGCAAATAGTATCTTTTCAATAAAATTTTGTTTTTAAATAAATGTAGATATTCCTTCAAATAGGAGAGGGATTTTGTTCCATATATTGTTGAAATAAATTTGTTAGTTTATCCCCGTAAAAAATTTCCATGCTAATAGCGTGACAAAAGCAACAAGAACTAGTCCCTCATTACATGATTTGAGTGAGTGTGCAAGAACTCATTCTGGTATGAAATTCAATCATGCTATCATGTTGGTTTTAATCATTTTAGTTTTCACCTAACTCAAATTATGCTTAGGTATAAAAAACAAACAATATATTTTGGTTCAATTATTTGTATACATAGTGCTTACTTGTATGATGGTGGAAAATGCTTGAATGATTGTCACTTGATAACATTGAGTGATGGATTACTAGTGTTAAAAATAAATTTTCAATATTGTTTCTCAAATTAGGAATTTATACACATTAATGGGTTGAAAAAAATCTATACAATTAATTATATGAGACAATATTTGTGGAGATGTCTATTCATCTACATGTTTAAATCATGGATTATGCTCAAAATTGATTAAGAAATCATGGACAGAAGATAAATTTGATATTAGATCACTAGATAAATATATAATAATGGGGAGTGTGTTAGATGTGTGATGTTGATGATTAGTGGCATGGGGTGTTAAATAGTTACATCCTAGAGTATGTAGTTTTGACTTGTTCTTGTACTTTTAAGTTAAAATTACTACTCCCATAATTTACAATTTTTTTTAAATAGTTTATTTTCAATAAACTTTTGGTTTTTAATAAAGGTATCTCTACCTTCTAATAGAAGAGATATTTTGTTCGCTACACTTTTGAATTAAATTTGATGATTTGTCCCCTTGAAAAATTTTCATGCCAATAATTTTTGGTTCCCAATGTGGGGCACACTTTTACAACTTTCATACTACCTATATTGTCTTTTTGTTCTACATGACTTTGCCATAATATCAAGGACACTTCAGTAGCCTAACCTAGACTGAAAATAATCAAACGAAAGTGATATTATGTCAAATATCAGATAAATTTTCTATGATTTATAGTGTTTTTATATTCCAATTCTAAAATATGCTAGTGGCTTTGAATCAATAAATTGATCTTGCAGAGAGAATAGAAAGGATTAAATAACATATAAGAGACCATATAAATTATCAAGGTACTCATAACAAATTAATTATCACATGACCATCTCAATCTCTCACAATCCTGATCATCAACCTATTTTTAATTGGGATGAGTCTTTGGAAGAAAATCTAGCCTCAAGTATTCAATCATTTTATTTTCATAGTAAAATGAGTATTTCTCAATTTGATGTTGTTAGAGTAGAACTAGATTTAGAATAAACATGTGTTTCTATTTACCAGGAAAATTTTGAAATAAATTTAATAAATTAAGCTAAGAGATAATTAAGGAAAATTGCCTGTATAGTTTCAAGGAATAAACACATAAGAGAAGGTTCATCTCATGATAATCCAAGTAGTGTAGTCACTATTTATTCAACCTAATCTCAAATGGATAACTTAGACTCAGGAATATATTTCATCATATTTGAGAAATTTTGCTTGGGATAATAGGACCGTCTCAACACATTTTCATAGAGTTGTTGGAATCTTATAAGAATAAGAATATTGGGTTGTTTTTATCATAGAGAGTAGAATCAATAACTATTTGAAGAGTATAATAAATAAGTCCATCTCAAATATATCTTCAAATTCAACCTAAACCTCAATACCAATAAATTTCTTCTAAATTGGTAGAACAGAGATTCACTGGAGCTATTAAGTCAAAAGGTGAAATATACCCTTTTTAATAGTTATAAGAACACTCTATTTTAAAATTGAACCTCGAATGTCAAAGAAAAGATAAAAAAACAACTAGTATTCCCTCAACTCCTAATAAAAATAAATAGCCTAAAGGAGGGATTCTGACAAGTCAAGCTCTTGTCCTATCAGGAACCATTATTATAGTACAAGCAATATTTCAATCTATGGAATTAAAATGGTCAAACATGGTTGGCTCATAGGCTCGAGGATAATTAAATTATCTTAAAAAAGGATCAAGAAATAACTTACCAAAGTTCTATGGAGATGGGAAATAACATTAGATGAATATCTTATAGCCTTCAATGTTGTATGTGGCATTTTGGGCATCGATCACGAAGATGTTTCCACCAAGCTATTTGTTGAAACGCTTCATGATGGGGTTACATATTTTTTTTACCACCTCACTCCAAGATTTATTACATATTGGAATACTATGAAGACTAAATTTTAAAATAGATTTAACTCAGTCGAAGATGCCTATACTTTACTTGATCATCTCACACAAATTAAAAAGAAGTTTATGAGCCTATGAGAGATTTTTTAGATAAATTCAATAAGTTGTTAAATAAAATACTAGCTACGGCATGACCAATAGATGTAAATAAAAATGCTTTTTTGGTCAACTCTTAGTTGGCTGAAGTAAATTACCAATTGAGAACAGCTAGGGTAACATATTTGGAAGAAACCCAAGAATTGGCTATTGATGTTGAAGGTTACATGATAATGTCTAGAAAACTAAAAAATGAACCTTCAAAGAATAAATTTCAAAGTTCAAGATAGATGGTTAATGATATAAAAACCTTGAAAAAGTAAATACGTTAAAATACCATTACCACTTTATACCAAGATATTCCAAGGATGAACTACATTATTTTTCAAATAGATCACCCTAGATTGCATAGTTCTTAAATGAAACTTTCACTTGAGTCCCATCCTCAACAAAACACTATTGCACATGTGAATGTAGTTTTGGAAACCGAAGAGATATTTGGATATAAAGAGGTTGAAGAAGAAAACAAATTATAAAATACAGACCTTCAAGAATGTGAAATTCAAGACCCTGGTGGGAACTCCATAAACACATTTCTACAATAAAATATAGATGAAGATGACTATGAAAAAAGTGTTGGGGATATGAACACTCAATCTTTTAGAGTTTTCACTAGAGTTTAGAGTCAAAAAACTTAGTCTAGTGACTCACATTAAGAAACTCCAAAGGTTATCCTCTGATGAGGAGCTACCCCACCAATGTAAACAAAAGGAGATCAACCAATAATAGTTAGTTCATTTAATGTCAATGCTTATTAACATATTAAAATTCTTTCTATCTTTTTGCTTATTTTTAACATAATTGACCATGGTAAAAAAAAAAAAGATGTCACAATTTGAGTACTAAGAGCATACCCAAAGTAGTTGGATATATTAGTTTTTTTCATTAAAATTAAAAATACCAATGGTATAAAATCTAATTTCAAAGTAATTATATCTAACCTTGTTATTTCCAATCAAGTAAACTCATTGGCTTACACCACTTCCAAAATCTGATAAAGTTTATCCATTATATAATTCTATATTCCTCAAGGGATACAAAGATAGTAATTGTAGCATTGCCACATGAGTCTCAAACAATGTCATGCCTACCAAAGTTGCACATGATCTTGGTCTAACCTGTAATAAAACCTTTGGGCATTATTATTCCAAGGAGGCAAAATAATTTCTGCTCATTGGACATATTAAATATGTACAAGTAAATTTGGTGTATTTTCCCCTTTAATGAATTAAAATCAATATTTTGGTTGCAAACATTCTATTAGCTTATGCCATTATTTTGGGTAAATGTTTTTTAAAATAATTTGGAGGTAAATGCAATTGGATTTATCAAATTCTATGATTTCTATTAAAGGATTCAAACAATATATTTAGACTGAATTGAAAATAAGGTATATAGTGAAAAACATTGACAATCCCAAGGTTGATAATTTGTATGAAGATGAAATTAGTAACTATCTTTTGATGACAGATAAAGATATCAAATTACTAAAAAAAATTGCAATCAAATCTTAATGATGTTTTGATGAAGGAGTTTGATGGTAGTTGTTCATCAACATGTTTAGGTGGATGAGTTATCCTGATATCTCCATCTTAAGAAAATTTTCATTTTTTCTACAAGTTTAAGTTTGAGTATACCAAAAACATAACCAAATATGAAGCACTATTTCAAAAGACTGTAGATAACATACAAGATAAGAATAAAAAATAGAATGTCTTTGGTTATGTTCAACTCATTGTAAAATAAGTCAAAGGTCAATACAAAGTGAAAAAATATTGTCTAAGATAATATAGGATTAATTTTTGGGATATAATAGAATTATTTGATTCTCTATCTATCTATATGATTCCTCTTGAACACAACTCTAAAGCTGACACTTTAGTATTATCAGTGTCTTTGATGATTCCCCAAGTAAATATTGGTACACATAAATATGATTGAGCTAGTATACAGGGCAAGTGTCCCAAAAAATTAGATAATTAGAAAGTTTTTAATGATGATCAATATATTATTTCATTCCTTTATAAAGAATATATCTTCATAGATTTATATTTTGAAGGTATAAATTCTTCATATAATGAATCTACAGTTCATACGTTAAAAGAGGGAATCGCCAATGACCAGGATAAATAAGGTGTTATTAGGTTAAAAGGAAATAAAATTAATAAATACATGTTCTCTTTATGATAAATATTTGATAAACACAATATATTTGTAAAGATTAAAATGCACAAAACAAGTCTTTATCCTACTGACTACAAAAAATAAACATTGGCTCAGAGGAACATCCTAGGTTTGTTAATATTGGAAAATGTTGCTAACATAAATAGAAATAGAAGTTTGTTATCCTTATCCTTAAATTTATTAATATAATCACATATTCATACATGAACCTTAAGTTTTTTTATCCCTATAGAAATACAACATATGTTTCCTCCGAAGTTTGATCCAAAAGCCTTTAAACAAAAAATGATGCAATATAATCCTAAAATCATATGAATGATTCTTGATAAAGTAAAAAATATGATTGATGCTTGCATTATATTTCCTATCCACCATTCAAATTGGATAGTTAAAATAATACTAGTCCATAAAATGAATTTTGAGATCAAAATTTATGTCAATTTTTGAATCCTAAATCAAGCATCCCTCAAAGGGAATTACCTACTACTAGTCATGGATCATGTTCTCTAAGTAGTAATTAGTATTGAGATGATTTAGATTCTTGATGGTTTTCTAGGGTATAATTAAATCAAAGTTAACAAGGAAGATGAACACAAAATAAATTTCACAACACTTGGGGCACTTTTGCATACAAGCAAATGGCATTCAGATTGATCAATGCAAGAGCTACATTTTAGAGAGCAATAGATCTAGAGTTTAAATAATTAAATAATAAAATCATAGTCATTTATCTAGATGACTTGAAAGTAATCTCAAAAAAGTGAGAATATCACTATGCACATTTACTTAGAGTTCTTAGAAAACATCATTTACCTACAATTTATATTAACCCAAAGAAATCTATCTTTGGGGTGATTGAAGGAAAAATCTTAGATCATATCATTTAGAAATAAGGAATAAGGATTGATTTAGAAAGGGTTTAGGTGATTCAAAAACTTTCCCTATCTACAAGTAAACCAAGTGTGCATT
This sequence comes from Torreya grandis, assembly GCA_037957365.1. NCBI lineage: Eukaryota > Viridiplantae > Streptophyta > Pinopsida > Cupressales > Taxaceae > Torreya > Torreya grandis. The sequence continues at coordinate 4,091,634 of JARHVA010000960.1, forward strand.
CATTATTTGGGAAAGTAAACCTTTTGAGGAGATTCATTCATGATTTTTCTTAGCTCACCAAACATATTTCAAACATGATGAAAGGAAATCCTTCATTAAAGTGGAACAATGAAGAAAAAGAGGCATTTGATAAGATAAAGACTGTTATTTATCATCCACAAACATTAGTTTATCCTGATATATATATATATATATATATATATATATATATATATATATATATATATATATATATATATATATATATATATATATATATATATACATATATATATATATATATATATATACATATATATATATATATATCTATGTGTGTGTGTGTGTGTGTGTTGTTATTATTTGGATCATTAAGTCTTAGCAATATTGATTTCAAAAAATAATGAAAGTATCAAGTCCCTAATTGCCTTCATGAGTTGTAATCTCATGGATTACAAGTTGAAATGTTATCTTGAATAAAATCATGCCTATGTAGTAGTAAAATCGGACAAGCAATTCAAGTAATATATATTTCATTTATATTCTATGTTAATGGTCTCAAGTATAGTAGTTAAATCCATTTTAATCCAATAGGTACCCCATTTCTAAATGAGGGAATTTGATAACCAATGTTCAAGAGTATGATCTAAAAATAAATCCTAGAGAACTATTCCAATGAAAAGTACTATATCAAATCATGAAATTATAGGGAAATATTTAATTAGGGTCTTCAAAAGTTTTAGGTGAGCAAGATGACTAGGAACATCTTGTGATATTTTTTTGGTAATACTACTAATGAATGGTTTTCTCACATTTCTATCTACTTGGCATTTGAATAATGTCCTTCGTACTTGAAATCTAAATAATGTAGAATGATCAAACTATAGGTTAATAAATATGTCATATGGGTTGTTACTTTTTTTAAGAAAAAACGTTGATGGATTCTTTTTATGGTGTGTTGATAAAGAACAATAGAAAAATATATTATTAGCTTTTAATGATCAAGAATGTAGAGGACACTTTTATACTAGGGTGACCTGTAAAATACTTATACCACCTTACTATTGGCCAAATATTTTCAATGATTCATAAGAATGGGTGAAAAAGTGTGAGGCATGTTAGTAATTTATAGGCAAACCTATATTGACAATAATTCCTTTTTAATCAGTGATAGTTGAAGAACCTTTTTAGCAGTGAGAAGTGGGTTTCATTAAAACATTGAACTATCATTAGATCATTGGTCACACTCACATTATCACAATAATAGATTACTTTACTAATTGGTTATAACTTATTCATGTTAAGCAGAAGACTTAGGAAGACATTTATAACTTCATCAAATAAAATATCTTGGTATGATATGAAACCTATAAAATATTATTATAGTTTACTACTATAAATTTTATTCATAAAAAATGATTGCATTTTATTACAGGGATGGAATTTCATTGTCTCATTCATCAAATTATCAACCATAAAGTAATGGCCAAGTTGAGTCAATCAACAAGAACTTATTAATGATGATGCACAAAGCAGTTGATGAGAATCAAAAAAATTGGCATAAGAAGATACATGATGACCTTCGGGTAGATCATATAACACCTAAAAACTCCATTATGATGTCTCCATTCAAGTTGTTATACATAATAGATGTTATGATTCACATAACTCTTGAGTTACCTACCCTATAGTTGTCTAGAGCCATTGAAAATCTGAATTTTTAAAGCTCACTAAATAAATTCAATTTTGAAAATGACAAAAAATGATGGAAAATTAATTTTTAAATAAACAGATATTTTTTTATTATTTTCACCCAAAAATATCAAAATATTGAAAAAATCACAATTTTTAATTAATTACTCAAAAATTGATTAATTAAAAATTTATGGCTTTTCCAATTTTATCTTGAAGTGTTTACAAACATGATTAAATCCTCTTTGCAAAAATCTAATTCAAATCCCTGTAATTTTTAAAAATCATTTTGCTTTTTATGAGTTGCATAATCACACATTATTTTTTCCTAAGTTGTGCAAATTGTAAAATATTTTTCATTCTTTGTGTAATTCATAAAATCTTTTTCATCTTTGGTGTAATTTGTAAATAAATTTTGGGTTTTCATACAAATTATAAAAATGTTTTTTACCCTTGTGAAAATTACAAAAACATTTTCAATCTCTATGCAATTTTTAAAAATATTTTCAAATTTCATGTAATTTTCAAAAATGTATTAATTTTGTCCTTTTTGTGAAACTCAAAGTCGCACTTCCTTTAATTTTACAAATTCAAATTACATTTTTACAAGTCGTATTAATACAAACTTCTAAATTGAAATCTTCCCATGTAAATTTGTCATCACAAATTAAAACTTATTTCTTAACCTACATGCAAACTCATAAATACTTTTCATCAACCATGAAAATGCAGTTGCTTCTTCCATGTAGTTTTTAAAAAGAATTTTCTCTTTCTTCGAAGTTTATCATTTTAGTTTGCATGTTAAATCCAAAAATTGTTAAACAATTTAAAATTTGATTTTACATCTGTGTTTTAGCGAGTGACTAAGTGAATTACATTGAAGAAAAAAAAGAAAAAAAATTATGAGAGTTCATAGAGGATTTTGAAATCTTTTCAAAGACATAACTAGGTGTTACATCGAATTTTCTTCTGAAGGGAAAAAAATAAGAAAAATCAAGCAGTTCATTTTGATAAATGTTTTTCTAGATTTCCTCTACCAAAAAAGGCACCATTCTGTTCATATAAACTCCAAATAGAAGTGGAATTAATTTTTTCCTTTTTCTCCTTAGCTATACAAGATGTGTAATTTTCATAAGTTAGTTTTCAAATTATTTTTTTTCTCTCAACCATACAACATGTAGTGTCAGTTCAATATGGAAATTATTTATTTTTGGTTTTTCATAATAGAGAGGCACATATAGGCCATACCCTCCCCTCAAAGTTAGTTTTTTGATAAATTTTTTCAATTATCCTAGCATTCATCCAAGTCATACTACCTACTTGTGAGCATCTTGGGTAAAAAAAGAAAGAAAAAAATTAATTTTTCTCCTCTACAAGGAAGTTATACGGCTCAATTTTAAGCAAATTTTGGTCAATCTTTTCAAAAACATTTTTAAAATTTTCCTCCCCCACCAAATCATATGGATTATTCAATGATTAGTTTTGGAAAAATTTATTAAAAAATGTAATTTTACCCTCTAAAGGTAAATCATATGGCTTCATGAATGAACTTTTTCAAGAAAAACTTCTTAAAGACTTTCGATTTTCCCTTCAAATGCCAACCATATGCATACCATATAGTAGATCGTATGCATATCTTGGCAAAAAAAAAAAAAAAATGAGGAAGAAAAATTGGGCAGAATAAGAAAAAATATATTTCTATGTGAATAAAAATAATAAAAAAATTGTTGAGTGGAAAAAAGAGGAAATTATTGATAGAGTAAACTAAAAATAATAATAAAATTTGATGGGAAAAGAGAACGGAAAATTGATTGAGTAGTTTTTTGGCATGATAATTGTCATTTTGTAATTTTTTTTAAATCTTTAATTTACATGTTTCTAAATTGGTACATGTTTGGCTTTGAGGAGGACATTGAAAAGGTTAGCAAGATTCCCTAGTAAATTTTTGTTTTTCTCAAATTTGGAATAAATTTGGTAACGGTAAATTTTAATATTTTCATATCCTTGCATGGTCACAAATTTCCTAAACCTTGAGTTGTGACTTTAAAAAAAATACTTTTACAGTATTTTTAAAAAAATTAAAATTTTAAAAAGTCATAGGGAATAGGGGAATATCTTGAATTTTTTGTTTAAATTTAATTTCTTCCATTCGTTTCCTTTGGCCAAAAACATTCGTGAAAAGCTACACTAAGGAATTTTAACAAGTGCACTTGCAAGCAAAATTTTTTGTCAAAGTTTAAATTAAGATTCATACAAAGATCATTAAAAATATGCTATAAAAATTTTCACAATCAATTTATGAGTGCAACTTCAACTTACATATCCATCATTTCTTGTAAATTAGGTGCATTTCTACAAATTTTCAAATTTATCATTTTTATTGTCAAATTGATGCCTTCATCTCATACTTTGGAGAAGGATATTTCATGTGAAGGAAAATAAATCATGAAGTACCATTTCTAAGGTATTACGCTTCCTTCACCACTAGATTCCAACATTAGAAATATTATTGACACCAAGCTAGGCCACATCAACTTGGATGAGTTTTAGGAAAGAATGAATATAGTACATAAAATGGATTTTGGCTAGAGTATTTTTTAAAATCATTTAACATAGGCATAATATTCATTGTGTCATTAAAGTCTCTTGAGTTTTATTTTTGTGTCAAATAATTATAACTCAAAGATGCAGGATGTAAGAGACCTCCAACATGATTTGGTAATGAGTTTTGCTCCTGAGTAAATTGACAACATTTTTCACCTTCTAGACTATGAAGCGTTCATGCACCTAACCCATGATTCCTACCAAATATTTTGGGATGAGAATGTTATATAATGTTCTAAACAATTAAATAAATCCTGGTTGACTAGTCTAAATCATTCCTCCACTCAGCTTCCAAAAAATTCACTTGATTAGATTTAGAAGATGAGATAAGTGACATGATCATTTTATTGAATAGGATAGTGAGAAATCAATTGGGAAAGAATTTTTGGACATAGATGTACAAAATCATATAAATCATTCTTTTAAATAATTAATATATAAATTAGGGTAAATTGATTAGTAATTCCATTCACAAGAAACTTATGTAGATAAATGACACATCAAAATTATTTATTACTTTGTACCTTGTATATGATGTAGCAAGTTGAAGGTATTTTTATAGATTGCATATAGTAGGTGATTGTAAGAAATCAATGGTATTAAACTTATAAACCTAGCTAGTATTAAAGGAAAATGGTCATCACTTCAAGAGAATTAATGATTGGTTTGTTTATTTCATCATCTAGTTGTTTAAAAATGAACTCTTCAACACATGAATATCAGTTACATCCACTACAAAAATAGTAAGGTGGGGAGCTTGGTTTATACATTTTTTAATATTTATTTATTTGAGAAATAATGGTTGTGAAATATTCCTTTACTTTCTCCCATGATATTTTAGGGATAAATGGGTAGTGATGGAATTGATGAGAGAACTTGTTGAAACACATAAGTTTTTGACAAGTCGATATTAAATAGCGATCAAGTTTCCAATCTCTATTGGTAGGTATACTTATCCTTTACTAGTGAAGGTCAAGATAGTATATCAATACATGTCTTATTATAACCTTAGGACATTTATAATTAGGTATTCATTCGAAAATAGGGGCTTAATTTAACAAAATTTTGGATTTCTATTTTAGCATGTTCCACATTTTGAAAAATATTAGATGGATTATAATGATGAGAAAGCAATGAGAATTAGAAACTACTCACAATTTACCATGAGACAAATAGTTAAATTTTACATAATGAATGTGTCAAAATAGTTGGTAGGTGATGAGGTCACATTTGACCCCATTTTTGAAAGAGAGGGCATCATGATAAAGTCATTGCCCATATTACATTGAGATAAAAGGAAATTTACTTCTTTCATAAGTAGGATAAGGGTTGTAATTGATAAAACTCTCAAATAACTTAAATTCAAAGGAGTTAATGTTATAAATGTTGATTTCCATATACCTCATAGGGAAGATGAATTTTGTAGCTTCTATAAGGAATAGGATGAGCCAGAAAAGACAAATGAAGTAGGTTCTAGTGGAGAACCTCATATGATAGAAGAGACATATGAACCTAAAGCTACTCAATGGTATGTTCAACCCCAAAACACTATCAATGTCAAAATAAGAACGTTTCTTTAAAAATGTTTCTTCTTCTCATAAAATTTTAGTTCCTTAAGAGGTTCCAGTTGATATCTTTATATTTTGTCAAGAACTATTAGAGAATACAACTTATCAATTCTTACCTTCAAATGATACAATATTCCCTATGTCCTTCACATTCCCATTATAAGAGGTTATTCTTATCTCTTCATATTCTTCATTAAATCATGAGTTTCCTATTTCTCCTTGTCCTAAAATTCCTTTCGAAACAATTAATACACAAGAGAAAAATTAAATATATTTTCAAGGTGTCCCAATTAAGCAAATATCTTCTTCAATTGTATATCAGGTTGTTCCACCTATTTCAACTTTTATCTCATTACCTTCTTCAAGAATGACAACTTTAGATTGGTTGTCTATAGTAGAGAAAAGAATGAGAAAAAATGTTGAACTTAAAGAGATAGATTTTTAGACTTTGAAATCTTCTTTCTTAAAGAGGCAAAAAAAATCAAGGACAATTTCACGAATGGTGATAGATGAAAAGAAAAAAAAATATGTAGAAGTGGCCATTCCTAAAGTTGAAATGGATAAGTCAAAGATTAGGGTTGAGGACAACCATCTGTCTAGGGTTCATTTGGGAAAATCCACCAGAGAAGGGATGAAATAAGATGTTCAATTAGAAATTGGCACCATGTTTGAAAAATGGACTAAGACAAGGTGATGAAAGATGAAGTAAAAGAGAATGTGGAACAATTGAGCTCAATAATACATAGATTGATCAGGGTAGTTCAACTAGTTATCTCTTCATTGATTCCTCATACCGAGACACTGGAAAAAGTGAAAGAAGTGGGCCAAATGGGTAATGTAGTGAAAGATTAGATTAAAAAATTTGTATATAAATGGGCCTCAATAATTCTCACTGTAGATACAATGTTCTCTAAAATTTAGTCATAATATGAATAGCTAGGAACAAAGGAAAATGGATACAATCAAGGGAATTAAAAGTTGGAGGAACTCGTGCCTGGGTTGGTCAAATTCTCATAATTTCCTTCTATTGATCTTGTTGAAAATGGGTAATAAATAAGATGAAATTATATATTAGATTGAATTTGTTTGGTACATAAAATTTAGAATCTAGTCCCTTCAAGAATGTATTCAAAAATTTAGTAATGCAATGTCAATAGGAAGTGACATAATTATGGAATCAAAATTGTAGTAATAAGCTAGATTATAATTTTGTTAATGAAAAGGATCAAGAAGGAAATTTGGTTTCAATTGAAACCATCATTTCAGAATTCAAAGAATGAATTCATAACATTGTCACTACATATGCATTTAGTTATGAAAAACTTCATTTGTTGTCCAATTGCTAAGTGAATATGGATAATTTGGATATGAAAATAAATAGTCTTTGAGGCAAACATTAGGAAATGAAAGAGTTATATTTCTCAATAGACATTTCCTATAGGAACATGGATGGACAGGATGAAGACTTGATCAGGGTAATTCTCTACAAAATTGATGAATTCTTGAAAGGGAAAAATTTATCATTAAAATAGTAAGAAGAATTAATAACTTTCTTTCATTGTTCTTGCATTCTCTTCTCTTATTTATTTATACCTACATTATTTTATTTCACTTGATTTCCCCTTAAAAATATGCATTGTATTTATGTAAATTGTCTTTGCAAATCTGCCAACTTACTTTTTCATATTGTGCATGTTGATGGTGTTCTTTTGAAGCTAGTACAAAAATCCCAATTATTTTTTCAAGTGGTGGTAATTACTTTAAAATGTTTTACACCATTTCAAAATTATAATTTATCATTAGTGTTTTAAAACTTTTGTAAAAAGTCAAAATAAGTGGTTTTACAGCATAACCACCTATTTTAGCCTACAAATATAAGTTAGGGATTCATAATAAGAGTTTAAAATATATAAAAAATTTGGAAACACATTGTAAAAGGAGATCACTCTTTCTACTCTTCAGAATTAATACAAGAAAGTTGTTTTTAAACTTTTTGTTAGTTATATATTTTAAACTAATGGATTTCACTTAATTCATTGTATTTGATTTTCATTGCCATTTTCATCAAATTCAAAATTTTGAGAATAGGATATTATATTACAAAGTTTCCATATAGGGTTATAATTTAGTTTTCTAACACATGTGAAAATCTCGATGGGAATAGAGGTAATTTACTAGTTGTTTCTATTAGAAAGTATAAAAAGTTGTTAGTTTATATTTTAGAGTCATATTATTTTGGTGTATGTTTTATATCTTTAAGGATATGATTATGTCTTTTTGACCCATCGAATGAGAGATATTTTCCTCTTTTGAAAGTTAAAATTTTCTCTCAACAATTTCATTTAGTCTTAGGTTTCAAACTTGATGATTTTTTTACTCAATTAAATTTTCCCCTCTCTCTCCCCTTCTTTGCATATTCCTTTCTTAAAGCTAATTTTCATATTTTTAGGTTATAAGTACTACCCCTGATTTACATTCCTCTATTTCTAAATATTTCCTACTTTCCTATTTTGGCTTTGAATATAGGTAGTTTCACCTAAGAATAGGGGAGGGACTTTTTTCCCCACATTATTGGCACAAAGTCACCAATTTATCCTCCTAAAACAATTTCATGCAAATAGCTTTTGGTGCCCACTGTGGGGTATGCTTTTGCATATTTTTTGCCACCCATATTGTATTGGTCTATATGAATCTGCCATCATCTCAAGGACCCCTCCAATAGCTTGAGTTAAACTTGGAACAATACACTCAGTTATATATTATGCTAAAACTCAAATAAATATTTTAAGATTCTAATGAAATATCCATAACTTAGTTTCAATTTATCCTAGCTATCCTAAATCAATTTTTAGAAAGTGATGAAAGAGAAGAAAGAGCCTATGCATGAAGAGAAGACTGTAGAGTTTCTCTAGTAGACCAAAATCAATAAACTCATATATGACCATTTTAGGCATGTAGAATCCAAATCATCAACCTATTTTGAATTAGGATGAAGATTCAAAGGAATATTTAGTTTCAAGGTTTATATATTTTTTATTTTGATAATAGAACTAGCCATGCTAAATTTTATACCATTAGGGTAGAATTTAATATATATAAGAAACACGTGTTTTCATTACCCATATAAATTCTTAGATTGACTCAAAAATACAAGTGAGAAGACAGGCATGAAGAGTAGTTTGTATAGCTAATCAAACACCATCTACAACTAGAGTCTCTTCTCATGATAATTTAGGTGCCTTAAGATCTAGTTCTTTAACCTATCCTTGATTGGATAACACAAATTCAAGAGGATATTTCATTATATTTGAGAACTTTCACTTGAGATAATATAAATAATTTGACACATTTTCATAGAGCAATTAAATTCTTAAAAGAAGAATAAGATCGATTATTTTTAGCACAAAGGGTATAATAATTGGTTGCATGTAGAATACAATAAAGAATGTTAATTTAAATATCTCTTCAACTTCAACCTGTGCCTCAATGATATTAAATTTCTTCCAAATAAGCAAAAAAAATATTCACTAGAGTTATTAAGTCAAAAGGTGAAGTTGGCCCTTTTTATTAGTTACAAAAACATTCTAGCTTCAAGTTGAGTCTTGAATATCAGAGAAAGGTCAAAAGTATAACTACTCTTCCATCAACCTCTAAGAAAAATAAGAAACCTAAAAGAGGAAATTTGAGCAATCAAGATCTTGTCTTATCAAGAATCATTATTCCCTTACAACCAATTTTTAAAAATATAGTATTACCATGAGGAAATGTGATTGGTCCATTAGCTCTTGGATAATTAAAAAACCTTATAAAAGGGTCAAAAAATAACTTTCCAAGATTTCATGGAGAAAGAAACAACACCTATATGAACACCTTGTAGCATTCAATATTTTGTGTGGCATTTTAGGCATCGAGCATGAAGACATTATCATCAAGCTATTCATTATAACACTACATGATGGAGTTGCAGATTGGTTTTACCATATCACTCCTAGATTTTTTACTAACTATAATACCATGAAAAATAAATTTGAGAATAGATTTAAACCACTTGAAGATGCCCATGCTTTGATACCTCAACTTACACAAATGAAAAAAATAAGTCTATGAGCCAATGAGAGAGTTTATCACCAAATTTCATATGTTTCTAAATAAGATACCAAATAATGTACAACCTATAGATGAAATTTAAAAATTATTATTTATCAACTCTCAGTTAGCTAAAGTAAGTTATCAATTAAGAAGAGCTAGGGTGGCATATTTGGAAGCAATGTAAGAATTGGCTATCAATGTCAAAGATGACATGAAAATGTCTGTAAAACTTAGAAAAGAACCTTGACATAACAAGGCTCAAATTTTAGGATAATATTCAACGTAATAATTCTTATAAAATATGGATAATGATAAAACATTTCTCAAAAATTAAATACCTCATAAGGCCATTACAACTTTGTATAAATATATTCCAAAAAATAACTGCATTCTTTTCAAAGAGATCATCCTAGAATACAAGATCGTCACCCAAAAATAATACTTGAGGATCCTCAAAAAAAACACTAATGCACTTGTTAATGTAGTGTTGGAAACTAAGGAAATATATGGATACAAATAAGTTGGAGAATAAAATGAATCATAAAATCCAAAACTTCAAGAATGTGAAATTAAAGAAACTAGTGATGACTCCATATATAAGTTCCTAGAATATAATTAATATGACTATGACTATGAAGAGAGTATGAGCGATGTGAATAGTCAATCGTTTATAGTTTTCACTAGAATTTAAAATCAAAAAAATTAGTCTAGTGATTCCTAGGAGGAAACTCCATAGGTTATCCTCCCATGAGGAACTAACCCACTAGTGTAAATAAAAGGAAGTAACCACTAATAGGTAGTTCCTCTAATGCCAATGTTTATCAATCTAATGAGGTCCTTTCCATAAATTTACTTGATTTTGATATAATTTATCATTTCAATAAAACTAAGATTCATATGTCACAAGCTGAATACTTGAGAGCAGATCTAGAGAATTTGGATAGGTTAGTTGATTTCATCAAAGTAAAAATCCAAATACTAAAAAGGCCAATTTCAAAGGAATCTTCAATAACATTTTTGCTTATAATCAGTTCAACTCTATGGCCACAACCACTTTCACATCCAATAAATTTGATCCTTTATACATTTCCCTATTCCACAAAGGATGTGCAGTCAATAATTGTATTATTGACACAAGAGCCTTGGATAATGTAATCCCTGCCAAAGTTACTCATGCTCTTGGCCTTACCTATACTAAGACCTTTGGTAATTTTTCTTCCATGGAGGTTAAACAAGTTCCTCTCATTGGGTAAATTAATGATGCAAAAGTGGCTTTGACATCCTTCCCCCAAAAGTGAATCAAAATCAATATTTTGGTTGTGGATATTTGAGCAGATTAAAAAATTCTTTTGGGTATAATTTTTTACAAAGAACTGGGAGGAAAAATCTAATTATATTTATCACATGTTATGATTCTAGTCAAAAGAGTCAAATAACATCTCAAGCTTGAATTAAAATTGAAGTACATAGTCTAAACGTTTGAGAGCCTAGAGCTAATATTTTCTATGAATATGTTAGAGTTGGTAACTATCTTCTAATGATAGAGAAAGATATAGAGTTACCAAAAATCATGCAATCAAATCTGGATGATATATTTAGACTATAATTATTCATCAAAATTTTTAGGTGTAGGTGTAATATGGATATCTCTGTCGAAGGAAAATTTTCCTTTTTCCTTTAAATTGTAGTTCAACTGTACCTACAATACAACTGAATACAAGGCACTTTTACAAATTTGTAGGTAGTAAAATAAATGGGAATTAAGAATTTGAAAGTTTTAGGTGAATTTAAACTCATTGTGAAGAAAGTAAAAGGCCAATACTAAGTGAAAAATGATTATTTAAGACACCACAAGAACAAAGTCTGCAATGGCATTGATATCCTTGATGTTTTCTCCATAAATACAATTCCAAGAGAGTATAACTTTAAATATGATGATTTGGTAGTATTATTTTCTTTTATGATTCCCCATACATATATTAATACATAAAAATAAATTATTAAACTAATATATAGACCAAGCATCCTAGACAATGCAAACAATTGTCAGGTTTTCAATGATGATCAACAGATCATTTGTTTCCTTGAGAAAATAGACATTTTTAAAAAATTGTACTTTGAGGGAAATGACTTCTCATATAGAGAATCTTCAATTCATACATCAAAAGAGGGAATAAAAGATAAATAGGATGAATAAGGTGTCATTACATTGAAAGGAAATAAAATTTCTAATGTCCTGTTCTCTTTATAATAATTTTTTGATAAACATGATAGATTTGTAAAAATTAAAATGCAAAAAGGGAATATTTATTCTACCAACTATGAAAAAGTAAACATTGGTTTGGAGGAACATTCTAGGTTTGTTAATATTGGAAAATATTGATCACTCGAAGGAAAATAGAAGTTCATTATCCTTATGTATAAGTATATTGATATACTCATGTAGACCTTAAGTCATTTTGTTCCAAAGAGATGCAACATACAGTACCTCTAAAATATGATGCAAAAACTTTCAGAGAGAAATTGAGATAATAAAATCCTAAAATCATAGGATCAATTCTTGACTAAGTGAAAACGATGCTTAATGCTTGCATTATTTTCCCTATCCACCATTCTAATTGGGTAGCTAACATAGTACTAATTTGAAATAACAATGGTGAAATTAGAATGTGTGCTGATTTCAAAAACCTCAATAAATCATCTCTCAAAGATACTTATCTACTACCGGTCATGGATCATGTTCTTCAAGGTAATAGGTATTGAAATGCTTTCGATGCTTGATGGTTTCTCAAGATATAATTAGATAAAGGTTTATAGGGAAAACATAAAATGGATTTCACAACACCTTGGGACAATTTTTCATACAGATGAATCACATTTTGATTGATTAATATAAGAGATATGTATCAGATGGTAATTAATTTAGCATTTAAATAATTGAAAAATTAAATCATTGTGGTGTATCTCAATGACTTGATAATTTTATAAAAAAAAGTGAGGGGATCAATATGCTCATTTAGAGAGGGTATTTGAAAAATGTCATTTACATTGAATTTATTTCAACCCTAAGAAATATATCTTTTGAGTCACTAAAGCTAAATGCCTAGGTCATATTATTTTGAAGGAAGGAATAAAGTTTTATCTAGAAAGGGTTCAATTGATTCAAAAACATTCCCTACCTACTAATAAAGTAGTAGTGCATTCCTTCTCCATGAAATTTAATTTTTTTAGAATATTTATTCTTGATTTTGCTAAGTTCGCTAGACATATTATAGACATGATGAAAGGAAAACCTTATTTCAATTGGAATAATGAAGGTAAAGAAGTGTTTGAAAGGATAAATACTATTATTTCTCATGCTTCAACATTGGTATGTCATGGTTTCAATAAATAATTGATTATTTATTGTTAATATTTAGAGCATACAATCTCCACAACATTGATTCAAAAAAACATCAATGGTATCAAATACCTAATTTCCTTCATGAGTTGTAATCTCAAAGTTTATGAGAAAAAATATTCTCCTAAAGAAAAGCATGCTTATGAAGTAATGAAAGTAGTCAAGTAATTTAGGAATTACATATTGAAATAATATTCCATGGTAATGGTACCAAGCACAATATTCAAATCTATTCTTCTTCAATAAGAACCTAGTTATAAATGAGGAAAGTGGATAACTGAAGTTAAAGAATATGATATAGAAATAAAACCTATAAAAATAGTATGAGGAAAGGGACTATGTAAACTTATGACATAACAAGGAGATATTCAATTAGAATATTTGACAGTTTTACGTGAACAAGATGATCAAGAGCTTCCTTTGGTATTGTTTGTCATTTCAACTAGTCAATGGTTTTTTGACATTACTTTTTATGAACATAGGATTGAAATAACAGGAGATTAGTATTATGTTAGTATAGGAAATCAAATCCAAAAAATACACTAATAACTAACACCTTAAGCCTAGATAAAAAGGACGAGCATAATTAAAAAGCTATGATTAAAACATAACTAAAACATTAAAAAAAATCCTTTTACCTTCCTTATGTCTCCAATACAGCTTGTTGAAGAGGCTTGCTTGATTTGTGTTTAAGAGGTCTTCATCAATGGGGCTTGGTTATCTCCATCTCCTCTTGGAATCATGTTCATGCTTGTATTTGGATTTTATATAGCTTTAAATGTCTTGGCTCAATATTTGGGCATAATAACACTATATCAAGATAGGCTTGGGGCTATTTGGGCATGATAACTTTGGCTTATGAGAGCTTAAAATCATGAGTGTGAAGCCTTATATTTATATATTTTCAAATGGGCTAGGATCAACCATTCCCATACATATCAATATGAATATGTGTGTCCATAAATTAATCTAATATTTTAAATAAAATCCATAGATATCCTTAGCTTTATTTGGGAGGAAGGGGCACTGATGAGGTATGGCAGGGCTTAATCAGATATTTGTTGTATTTTTGGCCTAGGGATGCCTTCCTAAAAATTGATGTCCTATTATAATCAATTTCCAATAAATAAATAATCAATAGCCTCTATAAAAAAAATCCACTTAAACTCTTGATTTGAATTAATTAGCCTTTAAACAATATTAATTTATTTTAGTGCAATTCTTTGGAAACTAGTGCATAAATTAATCAAACTAACCAAAATGTCCTATTATTATGTCAAAATTTGACTGGAGTGGAATTATAAGTCATTTTTAGTTGCATACTAACCAATATCCTATTTAGGACATTGTCAACACAAAATAACACATGCACATGTCATGTGCTTCTTAATTAGATGAATTTAGTGGTTTAAAGCATCAAATAACATTTTAGTATTTTCACTCTAAATTATTTGGGATGATTTAAAAATCAAATAAAATGCACTACCCTATTTAGGGATAATTTATCCTAAATAGACACTTGTCTATGATAATCTTGAACCATTTAATGTGTTTAAGTGATTTTAGCCCAAATTATGCATTTTGGTAGAAATGTGTCTAAAACTTTGTCAAAGGTCATTGATGGCCATTTTTAGGTGTCTACTATTTTCCCCTATTTTGAAAGGTGTTTAAATCTATAGGCACAATAATGCCTTCTCAAAGAATGAAAGGGTCTTGGATGCCTATGATTTCAATGATAATGGATGAATTATATGTGCCCTTTCAAGGGAGCAGCTAATAAAGAAAAAGACTATTTTTACCCATAGGTAGTTATAATTAGTTGGCATATGAAGCTAGCCCATGTGGGTAGACAATTAGGATAATTTTCCCACATGCAATTATAATCATCGACATATGATAAGAAAACATGCCCCAGTTAGGTATAAGAAAGAGAACAATTTTCCAAAAGGTGGTTATAATCATTAAACTTCAAATAAATGGAAACCCAATGATTTACCTATAGGTGGTTAGAATCATTGGTAAATGCAAGTGGGATGGTATAAAATGGTTTTCCCAAATGTGATTATAAGTATTGTATCTTGATAGTTTCAAACATGATATGGAGTATGAAGACAAATTGGTACATAGGAGAAAGATGAATTGGTACATAGTATGGAGATGCTCATCTGAACTATTAAAGGAAGAAAATTATTTCATTGTTTAATTACTTTGTGTGGGATATTATTTGGACTATATTAGGAATAGTAATAATTCCAAGGAGAGATATTATTACCTCATTATTATGGATACTCCCATATCTAATTTTTTTTGTAGCATGTGATGGTAGGCATCATGATAGAACATCAATATGATTTGGTCAAATTTTTCAAAAGGACTAACACACAATCGAATATTCAATTGACAATAATGCACCAATGATAAAAACAATGATGATAATATGGATGTATGAATATGGATAAATTCAATAATAATGCACAAGAAATCACCCAATGAATGCACATATACTGAATTAAGGCATAAAAAGAAACAAGAAAAATAGGAAAAACTAAAAAATAAGAAAAAATACAACAAACAACTAAAGGAAAACAAATAATGATTAATCACAATTTTAGTACAAACAACATAGTACAAACAAGATACACATTGCCCCTAGAAAATAGAAGACAACTTAACAAACAAATAAACAAACAAAATGGGTAAATAGAAGAAAAGGATGGGGGTGGTTGAGCTATCTCTAGATGCACTAGGCAAGTGGAAGCAACCTAAATAGTTCTATGGATAAAATATCCACCAAAAATGTAGGTCAAATGTAGTTCTCACAGGATATGGGATACAAGAAATTGATGAGAAGGAAAACAAGATGATGTGATAAAAAAAAGGAATGATTTCTCAAAATGGTGAGAGACTGAGATGTTGGGCCAATAAATATGGGAAAAACTAAATGACAAATGATCACTTGTGAAATAGCTAGGGATCCCAGATCCTTAAAGCAAAGAAATGGTCAATGTGAAAGATTGTCTAGAGGGGTACTACAAATGTTTCTATACTTTTATATGTATCTCAACTTGATAGAGAATAATGAAATAATAAATGGTCTAAACTCACAAAATGGTGATTGTATTTCTTAGGTTTCTCATAAAATGACAAGAACATGGCTTAGGTTGCTCACAAAATAATGAGAACATGGCTTAGGTTACTCGCAAAATAAAGAGAACATGGCTTAGGTTTCTCATAAAATGGTGAGAGTGTGGCTTAGGGTGACTGATATGACCTAAATGTGATTCAAACACTACCTAAATATCCCCAATATGGGATCTCAAGTAATTGTAGTTCCACCTTATAGTGATGGAATCTTACTAGTGTAATAGGAAATTAAAACAAAATAGGCAAAGATGCTAAATGGCACATTATATCATAAAGTTGGGAAGTTGGTAATTCAAGGCTTGATAGATAATTATTGCCCTTAATTTTCCCATAAGTTGTTATAATTAAGAAATAATATCATAAATTGATGACACTAGTTTTCCCAAAGGTAGTTATAATGATAAGCATGACAAGGAGATAGAATTAAACAAAAAAATGAAGGATACAACTACTAAACCAATGTGATATTACTCCAAAAGATGGCCTCTATATGGAATATGTAAATCAACTATTGAGACTAAATCAGAATCCTCGTGTTAAAATTGGCCATGGAACTAGTGGAATGAAACCACTGTCAAAAAAGGGTGGGTAAGGAGGGCTAAAACAACTCAACTAATGGGAAATGCATGGTATAAATGGTAAATGGTAAAAAGGTATGGTACAAAGAAAGAATGTCAATATTATAGTACAATTTAAATGAGCCTAATAGATAATTCCTTAGGTCACTCATGTGAATTAACACTTGAGGTGTATAATGTTCATCAACTCATCAATTTTATCTCCATCTGTTGTAGCGAGTATGTATGCTCTAGTGCCAAAATTTTCAATAATGATGAAAGGGCCTAATCAATTCAGTTTGAAATTGCATTTATACTTCTTTTTCAATTGTGATATTATTTTGGTTCTCTTTAAGGACAAGATCACCAAGTTTAAATTCTCTATGCTTGATGCATCAATTGTAGTGTCCATAGAGATGATTCGGGTATGCTTACATATTATTGAGTGTGGTCATGTGTTTTTAATCAAGTAGTTTTATCTCTTTCAGGTGAGTTAATCATTAGTCTTCATCATCTAAGACATGTTTCAAATAAATTATTAGATAATATAACTCAAACTCGATGGGTTAAATGGCCTTAATTCCATAAACAAGTGAGTATATAATGGCTCCTATGGGGGTGTGATTATTACTACAATATGCCTAGAGGGATCAAAAGATTTGGAGGTTCCAATCATGGCTAGTATGATTAACAATATTTTTAAGGATGTTGAAAATGGTTTTAATGGATGCTTCAACTTGGCCATTACTTTTTGGGTAATATGCCATAGAAAAATGTTTAGTAATCTTGTACTTGGCACATATTGATTTAACATCTTTATTTTTGAATGATCTACCATTATTAGATATAATGTTGGAGGGGATATCATAGTGGCATATGAGATGGTTAAAATTGAATTTATAAATTTGCTTTCCAATCACGTAAGGGGTATATCTTCAACCCACTTAGTGAGGTATTATGTGGTAGTAAGAATGTGTTTATAGCCATAAAATGAGGTAGGGTTTATCTTCCCAATGAGGTCGAGGCCCCATGTAGTAAATGTCCATGGTGTAAGCATTAGGTTTAGAGCCTTGGTCAGGGCATGAATTATATTGGCATGATGCTGACATTTTTCACACTTATTCACATACACAACTGCATTTGCATCCATTATGGGATAATATTATCCACCACACAAGAGATTTATTGATAGGATGGCTACACTAGTGTAGGATCCACACAATCTTTCATAAAATTATCATAACGTTAGTATAGATTTTTCCAAATTTAAACAATGAATCACACTTCTATCAAAACTATGATTGTAAAGGGTTAGTCTAAGTAATGTATAATGTGTGGTTTGGTGGGTGAAGGATTTGGATTGTTTACAGGATATATTAGTTGGCGTGATTTGATCATGGATGTAGTTATAAAATTCATAATACCATATAGATATAGGACCAATGGTATCATAGATCATCATGATGGTTGAAGGTGCATGAGATGATGCTAACAAATTCTTCATGAGGAATTGATACTCTTTAGCTATGTTTATTTATCGAATCATAGATCCAATGGTAGTCATGCCATCTACGGTTTTATTACTTTCCCTTGGTATATGCTCAAATTGGATATCAATAATTTGTTGTTTAAGACTATTGATCATAGCTTGTATGGCACCAACTTGTCATCTTTTGTCTAAAAGTCATTTGTAACCTAATTGATGATTAACTAAAAATCACCATAAACCTTAAGATGTTGTATATTCCATTGTACCACTTGGTGAAGCCCTACAGAAATTGATTCATATTTAGTGATGTTGTTGGTACAAGGAAAGTTGATTCTAAATGATTTAGGGATTAGATACCCCTATGGTGTAATAAATACAATACTTGCCCCTAATCTCTGTGCTATAAATGATCCATAAAAATATAGATTCCAAGGGTGATCCTCAAGAGGTGTGTCAATGATGGTCATACTGGATTCATCAAGAAATTAGAATGTGAGTGGTTCATTATCTACAAGGGGTGCTTTAGAAAGTTGATCTAAAAGAACTTTCCCCTTGATGGATTTTTGGTTGACATAAACAATCTAAACCTCACTAAGAAGCATGATCCATTTTTTTGTGTAGCCTTGTAAATATATTTTAGATAATAGATACTTGAGTAGGTCTACTTTGGAAATAACCATGGTTTTATTATTTAACATGTAATGGCATAGTTTATAAGTTGGGAAGACCATAGCTAAATATGATTTTTCAATGGGAATATAATTGTGTTCATACATGACCAATGTATGGCTTAGATAGTACATGTCATGATATTTTCCATTATCATCATGTTGAGAAAGAATCACCCACAGGGTATTATCAATAGCTGATATATATAATAAAAATAGTGTTCTTAGTATAAGAGGAAATAAAATAGGTGGATTCGATAGATAGTCCTTTAAATACTCAAAATTTGTCTTGTAATGATAATCTCAGTGAAGTGTGACTCATTTTTTTAGAATATGTGTTAAAAGATGGAAATTTTCATCCAACTATGATATGAAGTGTCTAATAGACTAGATCTTACCCTATAAACTATGAAGCTACTTCAAATTAGTTAGTGGTGACATCTGAGTTATCACTTATACTTTAGATGGTTTGACTTCAATGCCTTAATGAGACACAATGAATCTAAGTAATTTACCTAAAGTAACTCCAAAGACACTTCTTAGGATTAAGCTTGACTTTGTACTCACATAATCTTTCAAATATTCTATGTAACACTATTGGATGATTGTTCCTAGTCTTTGATTTTCCAAAAAAATTAATCGACATAGTATTCAATAATGTAATGCATCATATCATGAAATATGACAAGAATGGCTCTTTGGTATGTGTCTCTAGAATTTTTAAGACCAAACTACATAAATTGATAATATATTATTCCCCATTGTGTGGTGAATTTTATTTTGTGTTGGTCTTTAGGTGCAATTATAATCTACTTGTACCCTGAAAATCCATCCATCAGATAAGGAATCCCTTAACCCATTGTGGAGTTGGCTATAATGTAAATTTTTGTAAAATGAAAGTAATCCTTAAATAGGTACTATTTATATTTCTAAAATCACTAAAAATCTTGATTCCTTCTAGCTTTTTACTGATCGACACAACATTTGAGATCCACTGTAAATAGTTAATAAATTGGATACATCCTACTTCCAGGAGTTTTTATAACTCTTTATTTACTAATAAATCAATGTGAGGATGCATCTTATGCAACATTTGTTTCACCAATTTGGCATCAAGATGTACTACAATATGGTGCATAACCAAGGTGCAGTCCAAACCTAGCATCTCAGAATAGACCCATGCAAATATGTCAACAAATTCCCTCAAAAGCACTATAAAGACTTCATGTTCCTTCTCATAAGGGATGAACCTATCTTAATCCAGTTTAGGTCATCTAAAGTCCTTATGTTAACTTTTATGGTGTCCTCTAAAACGAGTGTTGAACCACCTTCCAGAATGGTTAGAAATTATTTCAATTATCCTATAATGGTAGCGTCCTCTTTTAAGAATGGATTGACAAGCTCTCCTAGGCATAAAGAATCATAATCTCCTAGTGGTAGGGATGGCCATGTCACAAATGTTGTAGGTAATTTTTAGATAATTCAATCAAAAGTTTATTTTTATTTGAAACTAAACTTGGACCCATAGACAAGTTCATCATTGGTGGTCCCATGAGCTATGTTTAAAGAATCTTGAACACCCTCATCTAATGGCATGTAAAATAGGTTTTCACCAATAGACTTGCTTTTTTATTTACATTTGACCTAGTTTGATAGCACCTCAAAGGGGTTTTCACTTTAGGACCTTAATGTTTCACTTATTTTTTTATGACCTAAGTGTGTTCACTAATTTTCAAAAATAGGCTTTAGGATCCAACATGATTGACAACCCTTATTTTTGGTCTCTAAATAAAACATTGTCTTGTAGCCTTGGAAAGTCACAGAAAGCCTCATCATTCTAAAACTCAGCAACTAACACCATTGGTTCTTATTATTCCCAATCTACAATCTAGGGATAATAAAATGCAAGTGGTCATGACGAATGACTAGTCTAAGGGTATAAATGGAATGAGTGTCAAATATATTGATCTTTACCAGGTCATAAAAAATTTTATGTTTAGATTCTACTTCATTGTCAAAATCTTTCTCACTATCCATCATCATTGGAACATGATTAAAGTACATGGCGTCACCCTTAGGTAGTTTAAATCCAAGTCCATAAAGTCCTTTGTAATGAGTCATGTATTGGTTCAAGAGTTCCTTGTTGGCTTGGGTAGAGACCTCCTCCTTAAAAGGCCTGATTATCCATGATCCTATATAAAATGGGATACTTGGTTTTTTTTTTACAATAATCCAATTTATCATTATATAACCATGATTCATCACCTTCAAGAGGGTCCTTTTCTTAGCCAGAGGCTTATATGAATGTGACTGGTGTTGGACTATGCATTTGGCCTTTGGCCTTTCTTTGCCATTACGTGAGGGGTTTGGCTTTTAGTCTTCCAAAGGACTTGGGGTTATGTGGAAGATTTTTAATGTGAAATATGTCATGGGTCAAGTATTTTCTAGGGCCATTATTCTAGATCGTATAATGATTGGAAATTTTAGGAGGTGGCATGTGAGAAAGGGAATCAAGGGTATTTGGGTCAATGCAATTAGCCTCTAGTGACTCCACAAGTATTTCATTTACCTTGTCCTTATTAAACACTAAATTCAAACCCAATTTTTTTTTGGAGATTTGGTAATCAGCCTCAAAATGTTTACAATGCTTGTATGGTTGTAAATCACCATAGATAGTAACCTCCATCCTTAAATGGGAGAACTTGATACATTGATGCAAAATTGATGGGATTGCATGAATATCATGTATCCAAGGTCTACACAAAATCATATTATATGAAAAATAAATATCTAGCACATGGCATAATGTATCATGGGTCAATGGCCCAACATTAACTAGTAAGTTGATGGTGCCTTGTGACTCTCGATCTTCATTGTGATAGGCCTTGATAGTGATTATTTCTTGTTGGAGGTCAGCTACAGTGTACCTAAGAATTTTTATGAGTTTAAACGACATAGTATTGTTGCCTGATCCATTATCTATGAGGACACATTTCACTTTGTGCCTCTTTATGATAACTTTAATGTATATTAGATTATTGGGAAAAGGGCCAATGGATGACATATCACTTTGGTCAAAAGATAGTAGTTGGTTAGGAGCTAAGTGTGCCACCAAACCTTGAAATGTATTAGTTGATATGTCATAAGGAACCTGGGATTGGCTAAGAAATTCTATCAAGATATTTCTATGGATAGTGGATGTTCGTGACAAATCCAAAATGAAAATTTGTGTGGGTGTCTTTTAAAATTGCTCCATAATGTCAATTTTTTATCTTGCATAGTGGTAAGTGGTTTGTTCTTGGATAAAATTGGTGGTTAGATGGGTAAAGTGGTAGATGGTTATGGGTGTGGGATGGAAGTATTTAACTACCAAGTTATGTTTATGTAATCAGGTTGGGATATAGTGCCATGGTTTCTAACAAATGATGGTGGTGTTGGACTAGATAGGACAAGTATCGATTATCGGTACACTTGTGCATGGTCATGAGGCAATGATGAGTCATTGGTATAGGGTTAATAATTAGTAATCCTTATTCCCTAATATCCATGTATGTGGTCCTAGGTCAAAGAAGGATAACTAGTGTGATCTTGTTGATTGGAATTGTTTAACAAAGGTCTTGGTATATTGGTATTATGTCTTGGATTATTGTAGATAGTAAAAATGTAAGCTCTTACAATATGGCTTACAACTCTATTATAGTCATTTGTGACTACATGGTAGGTCTATTAGTTATTAGTGTCATTCTAGCCTTGATTCCATCAATTAGGTTGATGGTATTGTTTATGTTTTTGTTGATTCTATTGAATCTATCTCAGCATTTGATACTATTATTGTTTTTGTATTGGTTATTATTACTACTATTATTTTTGTTACTATGTTGGTTGGTTTTTATATTGTTGAAATTGGTTTTGATAGATGTTAAGGTTCTGATTTTAAGTGAAAGATCTATCATCCAATGTTATCTTCCCATTCTCCAACATATTCTAAATCAAATGTTTGATTTTCACACAATGATGAAAATTATGTCCATTAACTGATATTCATAGAATTCATTTTGTCTATACCAATCAAGATAAATAATGCCATTAGGATAAGGTATTTTTATAGGCTATCTAATTATATTAGTGGTTTCAATATTAAGAAACATAGATTCAATAGGTACTCTAATGCAAATCATATAACTATTTTCAAATTTTGACTTTGTTCTTTATTCACTTCCTTAGGCAATGGTTCACTAAATCAATCCTTCATGCTAGAATTTAATATTCTTATAAATGTTTGATCAATTATAATGCCTTTATTAAAATCCATAGGATTTGATTTAACCTTTCCACCCATTCATCAACTCTACCAACACTTTCCAATATTCAACTCATCCATTTTAACAATTCTACCTACACTAATCAGTCCTTAATAACCCTTTTTACCCTATTTTCTTACTTATATGGAAAAATTATAGATAATTATGACTTCCCAAAGGAATATTAGTATTTAACTTGTTTAGGCACACTTGTGTAACAATTTTTGTGGCCTAACACCTTTTCTAGGTCCACTTTCGTTCTTAGGCCTATATATTTAGGTCTCTTTCTAGACCTATTCAACTACAAACCTTCAAAATCCACACTAAATAGTTTGTACACACTTGAAACTATGTGATTCAATTATATCACATAAATATTGATAAGACTACAATTTGTTGTGAAATTGTATCAATTAGAACTTGAGACATG
The DNA here is from genome assembly GCA_037957365.1 of Torreya grandis. NCBI lineage: Eukaryota > Viridiplantae > Streptophyta > Pinopsida > Cupressales > Taxaceae > Torreya > Torreya grandis. Next base: position 4,115,555 of record JARHVA010000960.1, read on the forward strand.
CTTTGAAACCATTATCTAGGGCTTATGGCACCCTGCACAAACTCAAGGATACAAAGAAATAGTGTGAACATTTTAGGAGGTTTCAAGTTACTGTGAGAGGTTATACAGATCTGCATTAACCTCATGTAACTTTTATAACCATTTATTAGTGATTTTAAATCCTTTTCTAAGGTTTTTTAATCCAAAGTATTGTTAATTGTATAAGAAAATATTGAAAACTATGGGTCTGTACTCCTTTAGAATAAAACAAAACAAAAAATAATGCCAAATAAATATTCTATGAGCCTATAAAAATCTTCAATTAACTTACCTTAATATATATAGGATCTTATAAATTGATTTAAATATCAATTCTTTCTTAGATCATATACATAGTTCAATCACCTAAGCCTACTATAGGAAATAGGGTCTGAATTATACATGACTATCAATAAAGGGTTTATTTGTTATATATGAATCTTATAACCTCAATCTACACCCAATCAAACTTTAGGAACATGTAATACAATATATCAACTTCAATTATTGACCTTCTTGATAAGCATAATCAAGAAATAGAGAAAATCACACTAAAACATGGGTTTGTTTATAAATTTGTCCGAATACTATATTTTATTATCAACCTTAAATGACACAATCTACAACCAAGCTAGACCACTCAAGAATAGGGGGTCTGTGTATTGATCCTTCAACTCAGGAATCTTTTTATCCTTTCTTTCAAATATAATATCTTAAAAAATATGAAATACCAATCATGGTTTCCAAATTTCTATAAATATTTCAAACATTAGATTATAAAACATGAACTTACCAAAGACACACAATTATCAAATCACATTTGTATGTACTCAAAAAAATAGGATTACCAATCCTTTATTCAACATTTGAGAACATCCTTTCATTGTTTATTAGGTCTATTTCCCATGTTCCTTCAAATACATTGTGTTCCACTTCCACAAAATCCAAAAATAATAAACTTTATATCAAAGATAACTACCAAAAGTACTTCTTGAAAGCCTCCAAGCCATTCTTGAAACTGCCTCATATGGGCTTACAAAGGATTTATAACTAGAGGCACTTAACCACATGTTTAGTGTCTTTAATTAACCCCTATAGACCTAACACTAACATTAGACAACATTAATTAGGCTAATAACATCCAATATCTTCCTCAAATATTCAAATATTTAAATAATGCTTTTGGCAAGAAATATCTTATTGAATGTGTCAATTAACCTAGTACCTATAGAATATAAAAATAAGATCCAAAAAGGAGTATAATATACCTAGACACATAAATCAAACCAAAAATGGAATCTAACTAAGATTCCCATACATCATAGTTCCAAGGGTAAAAGAAATTGAGCTCTAAGATCCATGTAATTTGATTTCTTTTCTTTATCTTCTTCCACTCTCTCAAAGGTTTATGATCTTTCATTCTTTTAGCTAGTTATGTGTCCTCCACTACTTTGACTCCAAATCTCTCTTATAACTCATACTCTAATTTTTATTGGCTAATATCTACATTTTTGGACTACAACTCTTCAAATTGTATGCCATTATATCTCTCATATGCATTGAGAGATTACTTCAATTGTACCTTCTTTAATTTCTTGATTGTCTTATTGATGAAATGACTCTTGCACATATTTTTATATCTATTCCTTTTCCCTATACTTCACTTATTCCAAACTTTTATCCCTTTCTCTACTTTGAACTATTAAACATGAATCTTTTCCTTCAATCTTCATCTCTTGGTAAGGTATTTATTCAATGAGATGAGTTTCATCTCCTTAAACCTGAACATTTATCTTCCTTCTCACTTCCCAGACTTGTTAAATGGTTGATTTATATTTACCTACAATTATATATCACAAAACAACATATTATAAATAGAATATTGAGCCTTCATGGTTCTCCCTTGGGATGCGTTCTTGGAAATTTAAATAACCAACATCTTATCTTGCTTGGTGTCATTCCCAAGTCACTCTGTATCCATCTCAGCTACAATTTCTATTACTAACATATTATCATCTCTCTCAAAGGCTTGATTTCCCTTCTTTTTTTGGTTTTCTTCATTCTTGAGCACTCTCATAGGTGTTATGACTTCTTCCTTTTTAAAACCACTCTCTTGTTACCTCTTGATGGCCTTTGCTATCACCTTGCATTATTTTTCAACCTTTCTTATGTCCATCTTTATGGACTCACAAATCTTCATACTCACCATCTCAAGACAACTTACCTTTGCTTCCTTCTTTTGTACCTTGACCAAACCCAAACATTCCATGGATTTGTTCTAATACTATTTTGTTTCATCACCATTATCCTCTCATCTTTTTTTCTTATCCACCCTTCAATGGGACAATAATGTGTTTCTATCCATTTCACCTGATGGTGTATTTATTATCTTACCATCATGAATAGCCTACTTATCAAATTTCCATGGTCTTCCTAAAAATAAATAACAAACATCTATGGGCATAATAATGCACAAGACTTTATCTTTAAATCATCTTATATGGAATTCAACCCATCTTTGCTCACTTAATAGGATTTGATGTCCCTTTTGAACCCATTAAACCTTATATGGTTGTGGATGTGCCATCCTCTTCAGTCCAAATTTCTACAACATATCTAAGGACATAATGTTATTATTGATTCCTCCATCAATCACTAAATTATAAACCATACCTTTTGCTTTAAACATGCTTTTGAATAAGCTTATTTTTTGAGATTTTTATTTGACTTGCTTCCTTAATAATATTCCTCTCATGAGAAAAGACTCATTTATTTATTGTCTTCTTTCTTCATTTACTTCTACCTCTACTCATGCTCAATGGACTCTTTGTTTCTCTATGTCCCTCTTTATGGAAATGCTAACACTGTCCTTGAAACCTTTTTCTTGGTCCACTTCTTATATGATCTTCATCTCTTCTTAATCTGTCATCTATAAATTTTATAACTTCCCATACATGGTGTTGTACTCCCATGCCTTATTGAACTTATGCTACATGTATTTATGGTCTTTATTGATCATCCTCTTCATTTCTTCTCTCATTTGTTCTTGGTTATAAAGGTGGTAATTGAATTAATTCTTACCATTTATTTATTAGTTCTCTATTACTATTCTCTATTATCTCTCTTTGAGATCATATTTAATAGCCTTGATCCTCATGACTAATAGGGAAATCAACTGTGTCAGTTGGTATATCATATTATTGACCAAATATTCATCTCTATTGACTCTCTCCATGGAAATCTATTCTTTCTTCCCTATCCTACAATTCACCTCAAAACACATGATGTTAATCCTTTTTACAATCCATTAGAAAATTTGATAGCTTTGATACCAAATGATGCATAACATACAACTATTTTTCAAACTTTCACTTTGTTTTTTACTCACTTCCTTAGGTAAGGTCTCAGTAGATCAATCCTTCATTATATAATTTCAAATTCTTTTGATTGTTTTATGGATTATAATGAATTTATCAAACTCTATAGGATCTCATTAAACCTCTCCACCCTTTCATCAACTCTTCCAATAATTTCTAAGTTTGAATTCATCTATTTTAATTATTCTACCTACACTACTTAAGTCCTTAGTAGCCCTTTTTAACCTTTTTTCTTACTTATAAAAAAAATCTAAAAAATTATGAATTTCCAAATGAATATTCTTCTTCACTTTGTTTAGACACACCTGTGTACCAATTTTTGTGGCCTAAATCCTTTACTAGGCCTACTTTCCATCTTAGGCCTATTCAGTTAGGTCTCTTTCTACGCCTATTCCACTATAGAACTTCAAAATCCATACTACATAGTTTTTACACACTTAAAGCTATGTGATTAAATTATAGGACATAAATATTGATAAGACTACAATTGTTTGTGTAATTTTGTTAGTTGTAACTCAAGATATGCTTGAAACCCTAATCTAGGGCTTATGGCACCCTACACAAACTTGTTGATACAAATAAATACTACGTGAACATTTTATAAGGTTTAAAATGAATAAGATAGGTTATAAAAGTCTTTCTTGACCTCATGAAACTTTTCCAACCATTTATTAGTGATTTCTAATCCTCTTTCAAGGTTTTCTAATCCAAAGTATTATTGATTATGAAAGAAAATATTCAAAACTACAGGTTTGTGCTCCTATAGAATAAACAAAACACAAAAAAATACTAAATAAATATTCTATAATCCTCTAAATTCCTTCATGAAACATACCTTAATATATCTAAGCTCTTATAAATTTATGTAAAGATCAATTCTTCCTTAGATTAGGCACACAGTTTAATCACATAAACTTGTTATAGAAAATAGGGTCTAAATTATAGATGTCTATCAATAAAGGGTTTACTTTTTATATATTAATATTATAACCTCAATCCAAACCCAATCCAACTTCATAAACTTGTAATATAATATATCAACTTCAAATACTGACCTTCTTGAAAAGCACATTCTACAAATTGAGAAACTCACACTAAAATAGGGTTTGTTTATAAATTTGTCTGAACACCAGATGATCTATTATTGTTAATTGAAGCCATAAACTAAAAAAATACTCAAAAACATTTTATTAACATTAATAACTAATATAAAATTCATTTTTATTATCAATCTTAAATGACATAATATGTAACCAAGCCAGACCACTCAACAACAAGGGGTCTGTGTATTGATCCTTCAATTCAAGGGGCATTTTCTCTTTTCATTTGAATATAATATATTTAAAAACATTAAATACCAATAATTATTTCCAAATTGTTATAAATATTTTAAAAATTATATTACAAAACATCAACTTAACAAATACACACAATTATCAAATCACATTTGTGTATACTAAAAAAAATAAGATTACTAATCCTTTCTTCAGCATTTGAGAACATCCTTTCATTATTTATTAGGTTTATTTCCAATGTTCATTCAAATACATTTTTTCCACTTCCTCAAAATCTAAAAATAACAAGCTTTATATTAAAGATAACTACCACAACTACTTCTTGAAAAGCCTCTAGACCATTATTGAAATTACCTCATATGGGCTTACAAAAGATTTATAACTAGAGCCACTTAACCATGCATTTAATGTCTTAATCAATCCCTACAGACCTAAAAATAACATTATATAATATTACTTGGGCTAATAACATCCGATAACTTATTCAAATATTCAAATATTTAAATAATGATTTGAGCAAGAAATATCTTTTTGAATGTTTCAAACAACCTATCACCTCTAGAACATCAAAATAAGATCCAAAAAGGAATCCAAGACACTTGAAGCAAAAAAAATGGAATATAACTAATAATACCCTACATCATTCTCCAAGGTCACTAAAAATTCATTTATCAGGCATTGTTCTCCTTGGAGAATGGGTTTGCAATGGCAAAGGTTATTGTGTTTGTTGTGTTTACTAAAAACGTTATTGGTTAGGATTAATTTTCATATGTTGTGTGGTCTGATTAGATGTTTGCATAATTTTTACATGTTTAAAATTGGTTAATCCATTTCCAACAATATTCTTTTTGTAGTTGAATGGCTTAGGTTTTTCATAGTTATTGTCATGTGCCGATTACAATGCTTGCATTTGGACATGGTTTTGGTTCTGGCCATTTCCTTGATTGGTATTTTGATTTTAATTTTTTGAGGTAATTTTGATAATATCTTTTTTAATAAGGTATCTCTTGATCAACAATCCTTTGTTAATGATCTCTTCAAAGGAATGTACACATAGTAGTTCCATATGGTAATATATCTCAATGTGTAAATTTTTGGTAAACACAGTAGCTAATTTTTTGTCTAGTAGATTGTGGGTAAATCATCTTACAAGTACTCTCTATAACTATAAATAAGTTTTAAAACTTTCACCTGACTTCTTTTTGGATTGCATTAGGTCGACTAATGAAATCTCATTCTCTAGATTGTATGAAAATTGTTACATAAACTCCTCTAAAATATCATTAAAATTTGATACTAAATTCTTAGACAAATTCAAAAACCATTTCAAGGCTTATCTTATCAAATTCATTGGGAAAAATAGAAAAAATTATATGTCACGATATGTCACTGGTTGGTATGCAATAAATAATTCTATTAAATGGGCCTTGAGGTCACCATTCCCCTTGTATTTGTCAAATTTTAGTAGTTCATACCCTAGAGGAAATGGTATCTATAAGTACTCTATGTTGAATGGTAAGAACACACATTATCCAACTTAAAATTTTTGGTTTGTTTCCCAAATTTTACGGTGGTAATGGCATCCTTCATTTGTTGTAGTTTTTGAGATAGGAAACTAGAGAGAACATTGGTCTGAGGTGGAGGCTAGGTAGTCACAAGTGGATTACTTTTACTAGGGTATAATGGAGGTATGGTTTGATATGAAATATTGGTTTGGTTGGGGGATGGACCATGAATATGTGTATACACCCTAAATTTGTCAAGAAAACACACAAATCATGTATTTCAATAGTCCTTTCATATTAAAAGTTGACTACAGAATATGAGGCTTATTCGCATCTAGCCATTTCTTTTTCTCTGATTTTCCCTTGTCTTGTTTTATACCCTAGACACCTCTTTGACCATTCCCAATCATTCGTAACCTTATAGATTTAACCTTTACTATCTTGGTTCACTCTTTTTAGGATTATTCCATTCTCCCAAGTCTCGAACCCTCTGAACAATAGCACCTAAATAGGACTACAACACTGAAACCCAATGTGTCCTATTTTTAGCATTATTTTCCAAGTGTAAATTTGATTCCAATAGTCATTTTCTCTTGCAAGATGAGTCTTGCTCATTTTATTTTCTTTGTTTCTAAGCTTTCCAATGTCGTCCAAATATGAATAAATATCTTAAATTCAAAATAATGAGTCTCCTATCTAAAATACTACACAAGGCATTCTATATCTATCACTTACTACTTTGGCACATTAGACGATAAAAATCAGCCAATAGTATAGCTTATATTATCTACATCACACATAGACTTGTGTGTTTGATCAAGGAAGGGCCTATGTGAAATTCATTCTTTCATCAATCATGCACATTGATTATGCACATTCCTTAAGGGAGAACTAAATTTAATCTAAGACCATGGCTTGAGGGTTAATGTAGGTAGTGGTCAGAACAATAGGGGTTTTAGATTGTGTGATAATTCTTCCCCTAGCCTAGTTTTCCCCCTTTTAATTTTTATGTATTCATTATTTGCATGTGTGTATATGAATATAGGTATTGAAGATTAAGATGGACTTACAATAAGCTTTAGTGACCTCTAATCCTATAAATTTGGTACACAAGCTCATATTGACCACACAAATAAAAACATAAAAGCTTAGATCCTTAGGATAATATCAATAGGAAGGACTATAGAACTAGACACCATGGTGTTCTATTTTTGAGACTCCTATCCAATTAGAAAATGGAACCCAAGTCCTTTGTTTTAGTCTAAAACAAGATAAGTTTATTTCTATCTCTCTTACACAATTACTTGTTAAAATCTATATTTTTCCCTATTAAGCTAGATTTTTCCTATCATTTTATACACTTATTATTTAGGATCTAAACTCTAGATTACCAAAAATAATAAAACATTTGCTGAACCTAACTTACTTCAGGAAAACCTAAAATCCTAGCTACACTTAAGGTTCTTCTTTCTTTATTTTGTGCAAAAATTTAATTTCTAAAATTCTGATTTTTGTATTATTTTTTGTGCATTTTTCCTATTCAAAATAAATTTTAGAGTTTAAAGTTATTTCTTAGTTGTAAAAAATATATAAAACCCTAGCTCAAAACCCTAGATTTCAAAACTAGGTCATCACACACCAAGCCTTCCTCAGAAATTTTAGAAAACTATTTTGGAATTTTTGTAAATTGATTACCTTGTCAAAAATAAATTCAAATTTACAAAATTAGTACTTTCTTATGCAAAAATTTAATTTCCAAAATTCTAATTTTTTGTATAATGTTTTGTGCATTTATCCTATTTCAAATAATTTTTAGAATTTAAAATTATTGTATAATTTTCAAAAAGTTCTAAAACCCTAGCTCAAAACCCTAGATTTCCAATCTAGGTCCTCAAACCCCAAGTTTCCCTCAAAAAATTTTGAAATTAATTTTGAAAATTTTGAAAAACTATTTAGTGCACCAAAAATATTTTCAAATTTTCTAAATTAGTAGTAATTTTGTGCAAAAATTCAATTTCAGAATTTTGATTTTTGTATCAAGTTTTGTGCAATTACCTAATTTCAAAAAATTCTAAAATTATAAACCAAAACCCTAGATTCGTAAAATAGATCCTCCACTCTTCAAACCATTTATCCTTACAATTGTTATAAATTAATTTTGAAATTTTTGAAATTTGTTTAGATAGTCACAAGTATTTTAAAAATTTCCATGTTAGTAGTTATTATTGAATTTATTTTCTTAATAGTACTTCATATTATTTGTGGTAAAAGAAATAAAATGACCACTAAGGAACTTATTCCCTCTCATCCCATACACATATTTTTTAATTTTTCACATAATTATGATAATGAGTGGACAAATTTGCAAAAATTACAGATTATCTAAAAATGTGGAAAATGATATTATTTACAATGAAGATAATTACTATTATTTCAATCATGAATATTATCATGCATATGAAAGTGATAATGATGAAAAATTAGATGCATCTTATCCTCTCAAACCTATCTCTTTCATCCCTTCTAAAGAAAATACTTTTGATAAATGGAAAAAATACTTTTCACCTCATTCTCCTATGCACAATGCACAAAATGAATAAATTAGTCATGCACTTTCCAATCTCTCTCTCTCTCTCTCTCTCTCTCTCTCTCTCTCTCTTCTCTCTCTCATCTCTCTCTCTCTCATCTCTCTCTCTCTCTCTCTCTCTCCTCTCTCTCTCTCTCTTCTCTCTCTCTCTCTCTCTCTCTCTACCGTTATATTCAAAATAAAAATATATAAATGTAATAAAATCAAATTTTCAAAGCATATTTCAAATGATGCATCTCATGCTCTCAACTCTACTTTATCCAAAGATTCTTCAAATGATAGCTCTCTTACTCTTACTTCTCATACTGTAAATGAATAAAAATGCATAAACTCCATCCATGGATAGTATAGATAAACATGATATTTTAAATTCCAATGATAACTTATTATATATTAGAAAGAAATTTAATTCTTCTCTTACACCTCTCCCTAGCAATGATGGAGTGATAATGAGTATGATAGTGAACATGCAAATGAATATGAGAATGAGAGTGATTTCAAAAATTATACTTCTACCTCCTCTATTTAAAATGCACAAAATTTAGAATATGATGATGAATGGAAAAATGATGATTTTTATGCATATAGTGAAGAAGAAAATTCATCTCTTACTCATTCTCTCAAAAAAAATGCATGTCAAAATATGGATCCTACTTCTATGAATGATTCTATTTCAAATGATGCACATGTGAATAATAATACTACATCTCCTATGCATTCCAAATGTGATTCACTAACAACTAAATATGCCAATTATTTTCCCAATCCCCCTTACTATAGTAGCACTGGTATCTCACCCATCACCCAAAAAGGATGGTACCCCATATACTTCTAATAAGGTAAAGGATACCATTCCTCTAAAGTTTTAAGTGGGAGCACCCCCTATCTATGATATAATTGATAAATCTAGCATTCCTATGGCTAAAGTAAATGATCAAATTCAAAGATTAAATGAACCACTTCAAGATACTCTTATCCCTTCCCAGGAGATTAATTCATTGATGCATGTAGTTGGTGAATTACGAGATGAAGTATATATCCTCACCATGGAAAAAAATTCTTATAATTTTTGGATGGATGCTAATTATCTACATGGTAACCTTATTTTGAAGACATTCATAAAAGCTTCATGACCTAAGCATTTATAAATACCATCATTACCTCACCTTGATGGAACTAGATATCCATTCATACACCTTTAGGCCTTTTAGAAGGCTCTGCCATCTTATGCAAATCCATTAATTCTAATTAAGTTATTCTAGTAGACATTAGTGGGGGAAGCATAGCATTGGTTCTTTCATCTACTTATTGTTGGTTCATTACACACATATGATGACTTAGAGGAGGTATTTCTCATATATTACATTGTAAACATAGGCCCTCGTGTTACATATGAGAAACTTGCCACACTACATCATAATTCTTCAAAGCCAGTTAATGAGTATATCTTAAGATACAAGACTCACATGTTAATATTGGTATTACAAAGAAATATAACTAGAGATTCAACATATCTTTATTAAGGGGCTTCAGCAATCTCTACTCAAGCATATGCTATATTAGAAAGAATCTTACTTTAGGCACTTGTGTTATACATTTTTATTTTTGGAAAATAAATTGAGATTTATTGAGGTAGATTCAGTTGATTGAATCACTCTGGATTTTATAGAAACATCTTTAGATATAGCTCCTAGTACTCAACATCCACCATTTTCTAGACAAGATAGGGGACCACAACTAGAAAAGCAACCATTCAAGAACAAAGAGCTATCTTCTAGAGCACAACCTGTAGTCTACACTATAAAGAACAATAGAAAAGCACCGACTATAGTTTGATTCAGAGTGGGATAGTCTATCTACCATATTATCAACACTACTAGATAGGAGGTTAATCACATTACCTTCTACTCATCGATGAGATCCATGTCTCTTACATAGATAGCTACATCAGTTTTTTTGTCACTATCATTGTATCCATGGACATAGAGATAATGACTATTTTGAACTTAGAGATTACATTATAGGATTTGTTGATAATGGCATCATATAATTCACATATAAGGCATAAATATATCCTCTATTATGGAACCATAGACCTCATTACTCCATGACTAAGTCATCCCAAGACATTCCTTTACAAGAACCATTGGTCACTCATCATGAACGAGATACAAGTTTCAATACAAAATCTCATAGGTGATCTCCTATTCCATTGTCTCAGAAGGTTTGGAAACTAGTACATAAACAACAACCTACATATAGCACCATAGTTTTAGGAATACATAGTCCAGTTCCATATATATTTTTATCAAAGTCATAGGTACAACAATAGAGTACCACTCATCAAAAATATTAACTACAAGTAGATGTTCAAGGTCCTTTCTCATGTAGTAACCCACTATAATTAATATTAGATGAACCTCCATTACATGTCATAGTTCCATATCAATCTATTACTCAGTCATACACATCACAATAGAGGCCATAGGGTGTTATTTCATGTATAAAATCCACTATGATTGCAAATAGATGAGCTTCCTCTACAACTTCCAGTTTTAGCTGCATGACCAATAAATTTATTTTTTAGAATATTCACACATAGAAACAATTAGCACTCAAAAATAGTATTAGATACAAAGCACATTCCTACATGGCATGATCAATATGTGCACTTGTTCAATTGGTTGACAAGGTTTAGATAGTGATACAACATAGAATAATATAATGTGAAATCATACCAATATTAGTTCATAAGATTCACTTAGTATGGAAATGATGGAGCCAAATTTTTTAGCTACCCTTTGTATTCTTGAGCCACTCTCAAGGAATTAATACACACATAGTGCTATCTTACATCCTCCCACTAACAACTAACATTCCTAATTCCAAACAACTATTCTATCCAAATACTAACTTATCAAAATCTAGATATTACCAAATCAACCTATCCAAAAGCTTTACTAATATTAAAGCCAATCAACTCATTCCAATAATTTACCAATCTCAAACTAGCCTATTAAAATCTAGATCTTACCAAATCCTATTTTACCATTATTAAACCCAATCAACTTATCCAAATAATTTCAAAATGTTAAACCCAACTCATTTTATCCAAATAATTTATAAATTACAAAAACCATCAAATTTTTTCTTACAAATCAAAA